>OY101440.1:54926808-55068765 GCA_956483585.1 Gymnocheta viridis | reverse complement strand
TTTTCATAGATAGCTATTTTTTGAAAAATCGAAAATCGGTAAAAATCGGCGTTTAGAAAGAACTTGTGTTATTGTGGCAGAAAGCCAAGCCATTGCAGATTTCAAAACAGTTCGCGTTATATTCAGAATCAGTATAGCATTTGAGAAATCGGATGTTGAAAAATGCGAAATTTGGAATTTTCATAGATAGCAGCTATTTTTTGAAAAATCGAAAATCGGTAAAAATCGGCGTTTAGAAAGAACTTGTGTTATTGTGGCAGAAAGCCAAGCCATTGCAGATTTCAAAACAGTTCGCGTTATATTCAGAATCAGTATAGCATTTGAGAAATCGGATGTTGAAAAATGCGAAATTTGGAATTTTCATAGATAGCTATTTTTTGAAAAATCGAAAATCGGTAAAAATCGGCGTTTAGAAAGACTTGTGTTATTGTGGCAGAAAGCCAAGCCATTGCAGATTTCAAAACAGTTCGCGTTATATTCAGAATCAGTATAGCATTTGAGAAATCGGATGTTGAAAAATGCGAAATTTGGAATTTTCATAGATAGCTATTTTTTGAAAAATCGAAAATCGGTAAAAATCGGCGTTTAGAAAGAACTTGTGTTATTGTGGCAGAAAGCCAAGCCATTGCAGATTTCAAAACAGTTCGCGTTATATTCAGAATCAGTATAGCATTTGAGAAATCGGATGTTGAAAAATGCGAAATTTGGAATTTTCATAGATAGCTATTTTTTGAAAAATCGAAAATCGGTAAAAATCGGCGTTTAGAAAGAACTTGTGTTATTGTGGCAGAAAGCCAAGCATTGCAGATTTCAAAACAGTTCGCGTTATATTCAGAATCAGTATAGCATTTGAGAAATCGGATGTTGAAAAATGCGAAATTTGGAATTTTCATAGATAGCTATTTTTGAAAAATCGAAAATCGGTAAAAATCGGCGTTTAGAAAGAACTTGTGTTATTGTGGCAGAAAGCCAAGCCATTGCAGATTTCAAAACAGTTCGCGTTATATTCAGAATCAGTATAGCATTTGAGAAATCGGATGTTGAAAAATGCGAAATTTGGAATTTTCATAGATAGCTATTTTTTGAAAAATCGAAAATCGGTAAAAATCGGCGTTTAGAAAGAACTTGTGTTATTGTGGCAGAAAGCCAAGCCATTGCAGATTTCAAAACAGTTCGCGTTATATTCAGAATCAGTATAGCATTTGAGAAATCGGATGTTGAAAAATGCGAAATTTGGAATTTTCATAGATAGACATTTTTAGAAAAATCGGTAATCGGTAAAAATCGGCGTATAGAAAGAACTTGGGCTATTATGGCAGAAAGGCAAGCCATTGCAGATATCTCAAATGCTATACTGATTCTGAATATAACGCTAACTATCCTAAAATTTTTCAATGGCTTTGCGTTCTGCCATAATTTTTACCGATTTCCGATTTTTTTTAAATGTCTGTGAAAATTTCAAATTTCGCATTTTTCAACATCGGAAATATATGTTAAAATAGGTTTTGGGTTTTCGTAACTTTCCTCCTTAAAAAAATAACCCTCTTATTTAATTATGTGATCTTTTAACTAGTTTTTCAACAAAAAAAAATAATTGCGTAAATTTTTAGATTAAAAAAAAATTTGATTTTTGAAAAAAATGTATTTTTTACTAATTTTGTTTTTCTTTAAATAATGTGCGGAATTTTTAGTACTTTTAGAACAAATCTCGACTTTCATTTAATTCTGTTAACTTAACAGTTTCTTAGTTAAAGCAATGTTAACTTAACAGCAAGAGGTACAAACGGAGCTAACTGACGGAGCTAACTTCACACCCATAAAATAGGTTTTGGGTTTTCGTAACTTTCCTCCTTAAAAAAATAACCCTCTTATTTAATTATGTGATCTTTTGACTAGTTTTTCAACAAAAAAAAAAAAGCGTAAATTTTTAGATTAAAAAAAATTTGATTTTTGAAAAAAATGTATTTTTTTTACTAATTTTGTTTTTCTTTAAATAATGTGCGGAATTTTTAGTACTTTTAGAACAAATCTCGACTTTCATTTAATTCTGTTAACTTAACAGTCCCTTAGTTAAAGCAATGTTAACTTAACAGCAAGAGGTACAAACGGAGCTAACTGACGGAGCTAACTTCACACCCATAAATCCGAACGAATCGAAAACATCAAATACGCTTGGTCTACTATTTATATACATATATTGAAAAGCTTTACAATTCGTGGCGCAAAGGCGGCACCACGCAGTACTAATTATCCTGTTGCTCAAAATACGATTAAATTAAAATTATCGCAGATGTTCTGTCCTGTTGATAGGGTTACCAGAAGGGATTTGGTAATTGTCAAGTTTTTTAATGCGCGTCAAGTGTCAAGTGAAAAAGTGATTTGTCAAGCTTTTTTGTAAGTTTTTTTTTTTCTCAAATTTATTCTAGCTATTTAATAATACTTAAAAAAAGTATGTGTATATTTCTAAAAAACAAATCTAAAGCCCATATTTTTACTATCAATAGAACTAAGGACTAATATGATACATATTTTTTTCTGCAATTATAGTTTAAAAAATAACTATAACTTTCTGTACAATTATTATAAAAGTGCCAACACTGATATTTACCCTATTACTCAACACTAGTAAATTGCCAACATTGAACCAGAGAAGCAAGTCGTGGACTTTTCGTCGGCGGCGGCGGCGATTCGGCTTGAGCCGGGGTTTTACCGGCGCGCCATCCTTCTATCAGCTTAGCCGACTTGATATACCATGGTGGAATAATACAGGCGGTTTTTCATTGTTTTTTTTAAATAAAACCTATGTGTTTGAAGAATTGTCAAGTTATTTATGAAAATTATTATTTATTTATTATAGACTAGCTAAAACCTCTCAGCAAAATTGTTTTTACGAGTAAAAGTTGAAATTCAATTCGTATTTTCCCAATAATAATTATCCAGAAGTTCTTCTTTAAAAACTAAAAATCTCTTTTATATATTTAGCATGAGTGTTTTTATTTGTCAAGTTTTTTTTTTCAAAATCAAGTTTTTTTTTGGTCAATGTCAAGCTTTTTGACAAATTAGATCTGGCAAGCCTACCTGTTGATCATATTTTCAATGAGATTTCAATATATCTATGTACGAGTATGTATATTAATTAAAACATTGTGTTGAATGCTACAGCAGTCATTGCTGTTTCATTTGAAAGAGAATCGATACACATTTGAAGACTACAGATCCATTGGTTCAGATGATATTTAACATTAGCCGTCAGTGAAATAAGGTGCGCTAACCTGATGACGCGCAGGGTCTAAAATATTCCATATATTAAAGTATCAGACAAAGAACTTAATAAAGTTTTCTATTAAGATGTTTTTTTCTTTCTGTATAGTTTTAAAAGTTAGACACCTATTTTCTAAATTAAGGTAACATGTATATCGTACAGCTGCGGAAAAAATAACACTATAAAGGAACTTTATGTTCATGGCACTATTTACTGAAGAACTGTCGCTTGTGGACTTTAAATGAAATTATTCGCAAAATGCGTTCTAAATTTGAAAATTAGTCGGTAAAATATAGCACTTTAATTTTTAGATAACGGATCAGTACTGACTTCGAGGTCGCTACACCATCTCATCAGCGTTCTTTGATCGATTTACCACTTTTGACGGTGGATACTAGTGACTAGGAATATCAACTATTTACCAATTTATTTAACAAATTGGAACACGAAAAGTGCAACTTATTTATTTCTTACCAGTTAAATCAATTTCGTTTGGTACAAAATTTCAACCCTAATGATTAAAAAAAGAAAAAAAGTACTCTCTTAATAAACTAACGAATTTATCCAAAACAATTTCTTTAAAAATTAATAAGAAATGGGTAAACACAGATTTGTACTCAAGCGAAAAATTCATTGCAATATAAACCTTACCAGTTCAAGAAATTACTTATGCATAAATATTAATTTAAAAAGCATAGAAATAAAATAATTAATATAACTACCTTTGGAATTGATCATACCAAGTCTTTACATCTCTTCTTAGGAATTCTTTCCCATGCAGTGATGCTATTATTATGATGATTATTCCTGACTCATAATTTTTTCCTTTAACTCATTTTTTTAAAAGCTAGCACCACTTTTCAAACGTGTAAAGGGCACGTTTGCCAATGTTTGCATCTGTGAGTAAATTTTCCCGTTCTTTCTCTCTTGTTTCGTCTTTGTGTCATTTACATAGACTAGAGAACGCCTAGCGGTCGAAATTCGACCGCCAGTTTAAACGTATATCTTTTTTTGTTTCATTCATTTAAACAGAAGAAACTACCTAATTACTTATTTCCTTCCCCATGGAAAAAAATAAACCAAATAAAATTGCATACAAACACGCCCATTTATAAAAAAAAAATCTTATTACTTTGCTTCAACCAATACTTACATAAGTGAATGCGTGTGTATTTTTAGCATTTGTAGTGGTGTCCACTTTGTGAGCCTTTTATTCCTTTTATCACTGAACCGATTTAAATAATATATAATCGGGTCACTAAAGCTCTACAATGTTTACCACTTGGCAAAAGAATGAACAAAATCGGTTGGCAAACAAAGGAGAAAAAGGGATCTAAAAATTTGTCTTTGCTTATTTGCCGTAGATAATACTGCTACACATTTTTCTCAACTATATTTTTTTGTAAATAAACATACCCTTTTTTTCAACTATGTAAGTTGTATTTATGTATTCTCTATGTAAATATTGCAATTCGATAATAAAAGCTAAACATTTTTTTTAAGAATAAACGCAAACCGCGAAGCCATTTTGGCTTGTCTGCAGAAACACCCAGGGTCTAGGCAGGAATCGAACCTGTGACCCCTCGACTAATAGTCTAGTTCGCTATCTACTAGTCTACGGGGCTCCCCAAATTGATTTAGTATGACGCCATTCGGAGACTCAAAAGCATAATAAATGTTCAAGTTACGAGTTACCAGCAAGTGTTTTTGTAAAAATAAATTCAATTGAAACATAAAATATGTAAGTCAAAATTTTATATGAAAAACAACATATGGCCAGATGAAGAAGAAGAAAATTTCACTCTTTTTGAAAATGACTGTTCTTTTTTTAATTCTACGCATTAAAATATTATTTTTTATGTTATTGTATGTTATGTTGTTAATGTTAATGTAAATATTTGTATACAATTTTTGCGAAATAATTTTATCAAAAAATTAAAAACAGAAAATTTTAAAATTTTTTAAATTTAGAACTTTTTAACACTTTTTGTCATATCTGTTCCCATGATTCTTGAGCAGTAGCCCAGAGTTGCTCATTGTTAATCAGTTTTCACATAGATGCGTGTGTTTGAACATCAGCCTGACAATTTTCGTTCAGGTTTAGATCTGGGGATTAGCTAGTTCAATTCATTATATCAATTAGATTGTCTACAAATAATTTCAGAGTTTTTCTGCTTGTATATTTGGGGTCATTATCTTGTTTGGAGACCCAGAACAGAGATTTCTTCTTTTACATAGAATTTTTTGTACGCTACAAATGGGCAAGAAAGGAAGTTTGGATTACTCTGGTGTATTGAGGTCCATATAGAAGGTATTGGCACTCTCAAAACAAACACAAATGCAAAGTACCTATAAGATATTATTGAAAATTTTAATAAAAAATAAGCATAAATTGAACGAACAAACAAAAGCTTGGATCTTTTGTAAATATAAGCTAGAGATGGAATCGTGAGTGATTTCTCACTCACGCTCGTGATAAAAAATTTTACTCATGAACGACCTTATATTTTTGGCTTCCGTTCATGCATGCTCACGTGAGTAGGAAAAAAAGTTACGCACAATCACGAAAACTCACACTCATGAAATATTCACGAAAAAACTAAATTTTTAATAATTAAAAAAATATTATTATCATCACTGATCCATTCGGCTAGTCTAATGAATAGACTGTTCCAATTCATAAAATTAATAAAGAAATGAATAAAGTAAGATTTGAACTTGAGCCAAAGAATTCCTTACCACATAAACTTAAAAAAAATTAAGTAATTACGCAGAAATATTAATTAAAAAAGTATACGAAAAAAATAACAATATAGCAAAGAAATCAAGAAGCAATCACGTCAAAAATCTACTTATGCACGCTCAATTTCTTTGTACTCGCGTTCATGCACGCTCACGTAATTGAAACAAAAAATTAATTTCGATGACTCACGCTAATCTCTAATGTATACAAAACTGACATAAGATTGGAAAAATAACGCTAGAGCAAAAAATTATCATATGGCGTAGTAATGCCATCTGTTTATTTCACCATGGCTCCACCCATAATGCCTGAAACTCGGTGTTTTGTAGTTTTGAATTGTCACGTAGCATAGGGCAGAGAACTTTTTCCGTCAATTATAAAAATTTTGTTCACATATGGCACGACAGATTAGTTGTCGTTGTGTGAACATTATCTCACATGTATTACAGTCAATAGTGAAACTATTCGCGGGCTAGAGGCTTTTAAATTCTCTTCTCGATATTCATTCCGAACTGCGTGTTTATATGTATAGATACTGTTTTTTCGTGAGGGGGACTTCGTTTAAGCCCTTTGCTTTCGCGAATCAATCGGTTGACCAATAAATTGGTAATTTTCTTTCACTAGTTTCAACTTTTTTTATATAAATTTTTGCGTTGATTATTATTTTGTTTAAACAGTTCAGCATTGTCAGTTTTGTGACTTTTTTAGCTTTTGGATATAATTTATTTTTCCCTCTTTCGTCGTTTAGGAAAGAAGTATGTTGGCTGCGAACAAAACTGCAATCTTGTTAAAAGAGCTTGAAGATTGAAAGCAATTCATTTATCAAAATCGCTTGTCAAGCATGCCAAAATCTTAATTTTTTGATTTTTAATTCAGCATCGTCGGTGTCTCACATACATACATCTAGCTGTATTTTTTTCTTTTCAATAATTTTGCCAACTGACTATCTATGGTAATTAATAAAAAGAACTTATTTTATTACTACTATGGGTTGCATTTAACTTTGTTATACTAAAAACATGGTAGGTAGGTGCAGTACAAAAAACATAAGTATTGTTTGCTGGGAGTTTAGTCACTGACTCTCAACTAAAGAACTTTGATATTGTTGTTTTAACAGTTAATAAATATATGTACATGCTTTTTTGTACTGCACCTACCTGGTAATAATTGTATCATGACGAAAAACAAAATTTCTAAGGTAAAAAATGTTCACTGCTATTTTTGTCGGTATATTTTACTTTTTCCTCAAAAAACTGCTTCATATGAAAAAATCACTTGATATTATTAGAGTTGACATAACTTTTCAGAAAGTATACATGTCGCACTACATTATAGTGTAACGAAAGGTAATAAAGTACAGAAAACCATTAATATTGACCATATTGCTATTATTTTTACACCCACTGTATAACACTACAGATTTTATAAAACTATTTTCTGAAAAATATTTGACAATATTTATTTTTAAGATAAATGCCAGTACTTACATACTTACATACATATATAGCTTATTAAGGGAGTTTATGCTTGCTATATTTTTCTTTCAATGAAAGTAATTTAAATACTTTCGATTGTGCCCATATAACAACTGTTCTGTTGTTCTTTTCTACCTATCTTACATTGAATCTTATTATTTGTTAATTTTTAAGTTCTTTGTACATCTGTGCGATAGGTATGTGCGGGTGTAAATGTTCATATATGATATTTTTTTATATTTTATTGTGAGTAATTAATTCTTATAAAACTACATGTTTCAAAATGATAAGGTTAATTACCTTTTGTTCAGTTTGAAATCGAAAGGGCATTGAATTGATACGTTACCTATAATATGTACATTTACATATTTGTCAAATTATGTTTATATTTGCCAGATGTGTATATGTATGTACATACTTATGTATATATGTAAGTTTAAAACATGCAGTCAGTATGAAATAAGACCAGTCTTTGTCCAAATTTGAGAAGTAGAAGAATGATGGTTTTTTCGACATGTGCAAGAAGTTCTTTCCGATATGGAATTGAAACTCAATTAATTGTAACTACCGTTGAAAGAGGCGTTAGATCATAGTCATATGTATGACATACTATGTATGTATATAACACATACATACAAGCTAAATTAAGATAAGATAAAACACTTCGTATTATAAAACAATGTTTCCAGTCTTTTGCCTCTTTTCACTTTAAAACAAGATCTTTTCTGTGGACACTTGACAAAACAACTTAAGTAAATGTAGTTAAGATAGTTAGTTATTCACGGGGTAAATCTCTGATACGATGTGAAAGAAAAATGGTACGAAATCGAACTATTGGTACACTGAAATTGCTTTCGAATAACAATAGAGAGTTACCCCGAGATTTGTTATGCATATACATATAAAACAAATTTTTAAGGAGCCTTATTACTACGATAATTAGTAACATAAAAAACTATTAATGTTTTAAAAATTTAACTTTTCTCGTTTTTTTAAATTAATTTACGGACAATTTCAAATTATATATAAAATCGCCTATTTACGAGGGCAGTTTTATAGTACCGCGACTTTCTGTATTTCCAAAGTACTAACGTTAAATCCAACAACGGCCCTGTTAAATTTCATTTATTACTATACAACGGTCCAATTTTTAGGATTCTGCGTCTATTAATTTACTTTTGACAGCCATGGAAAGTACACAACCTCATTAGTTTTAACGAAAATGGAAAAAATTGCATTATGTGTGCTGAATAAAAATAATTTTTTACTTGACGAACCATCACAGAAACCAAAGAAAGAATCAATAAATTCAATGGTTAAAAAGTGGATTACTCGGTTTCGTTGTGATCGTACCAGCACAAATAATAACAAACGTACAGATCGCTCAAAAGAGGTCGTCACGCCAAAAATAGTCGATAAAACTTACATCACGCGATTGCAACCATATGACCATTTCAATTGAGGGTTTCGTGAGGTTCAATCACAATCCGAACCAGTTTTTGAGCCGTTTCATAACATTGGACGAAATATGGAAACTTCAAGCTTGGTATCCAGATTAAGCACCTTGTTTTCAAATTTCAAAAAATGGCTGGGCTGTAAGAAATTTGGATCAAACGAAGATGTCATTAAAACAAATTCTTAAAAATTATAAAGACGCTGAACTAAATGTGTCGAACTTAAAAGAGTACATGTTAATAAATAAAACGTATACAGAAAGTCACGGAATTATACTGTCCTTGTATGTTTGATTTTCACTTTTCTTTCAACATATACCCAAAATAGTTTCATCGCAATAAGCCAACCGATATCATAACGATAATCTTTTTCGAATAATTTTCAAATCCTTAACCAAATATGAAAACAACGGATCTTTATTGCGAAAATTTATTCCAGCGAAAATTCCGGACCGATTTAAGTAATTTACATTGAAATATGTAAAAGGATCATAAAAGTTACATTTCAGGAACAATTCAGAATGATTTTATATCATTATGTCCTGTGGTTCCTATAAGGAACAAAGGGCCACAAAATTCAGAATGATAGATGGAAAAAACTCATATGCAATACAACATTCACCTGGAAATGCAATATATGTGGGAAAATGTATTCACAATTTTATGAGTTCTGAAAAAAATCAATAAGGAAAATACTTAAAAATGTGGAATGAGTTGTGTTTACACCTTTCGTATAAAGTACCGAACAACTCCTGGAATTGAAAACATTGCGATAAAGATGATGCAGATTTAGATAAGTTACGGAAAGAGGAGAAAAACGAATTCAGAAACTATGAACTATGACAGAATTGGTAAATCAAATACTTTATTTAAGAAGAACAAAATAAATTCAAATGGACAGTTTTCGTTTTAGAAATTTAAAAAAGCTAATTATTAAAGCAAATAAACCAAAGTATATTTATACAAATACATTTTTTGGCATTAACTTTTTGTGTAAAAATAATTTTTTCATAAATAAGGACAATAAAATTCGTGAATATTAGTTAAAAATTCGCGTTTTTTGCAATGTGTGTGACTTTTTCTATATTTTATTGTTTCATCGATTTTTAAATGATATTAAACGTTTTAATTTTCCTAATGATTGGAAGTTATTGCGAATTTTCATAATTTTTGCAATTTTTTGCGATTTTTTGTAGGTCGTTTTAGAAAATTTTATGGCTTGTTTAAATTTTGCAAAATTTTGCGCATTTTCGCGTTTATCGCGATATGATTGACTCAGTGCCCTTTTGCTTCATTGAATTTACAAAATTTAATAAAAAGATGAACACAGAATATTGATCTAATATGCAGAAATTTCATTACCATTATTTTTATACAAAAATTATTTTTACACAAAAAGTTAATACCAAAAAAAGAACTGAAGTTTTTGTATTTTATTTATATCAAAAAAATATTTCTTAGCAATAATTCGGTTTACATATTTTGTTATATTGTCAACTCTTTCTTTGTTCCGTAGCCAACAAAAATAGAAATTAGTTTAATTTGACTACACGACAAAGGTAGCATGAACAACAACCTGCAGCATTGTAGTCGTGAAAATAATCACTTTCGTATACGCACATGTATTCTATTTTTGACAGGTTGTAGTCAATAGCCTGCTGTCGTGAATGTGTTTATTGCTTATATTAACAATTTACCACCATCCATAGCGTAAAGTACCGAGTATCTATTAAAAATTATTAATTTTAAAATAGCAAACACATTAGTTTACAGAAATCAGGAACATTTGCTGCAACATATTCCGACGTTGATGTACTAGATCCTTAGTTCTTTAATTCTTAATTGCTTTAGACATCTTATTTTGGTCCTGTTTCTCTTAAGTTAAACTAAGCTGGATTTATTAATACGACCATCATTTGAATTAATAAAAGCCATAAGTTACAGTATAAGCAAAAAACTCTTTAATATGAAAAGATAACCAAATTTTTTTTTAATTTTTTCATTTTAAACTTATTTCTGATTAAGGAAATGGTAAAATTTTTATATGTGAAATTTTTCAGGGACATGTATTTTGATATGGTGCATCGTAATCAATCCAGAAGTCGATTTTGAATGTTTTGTAACGTAGGCTTTTTTGAAATCACATGACGAAACACAAAACAGCTGTTTGAAAAATTCTTAAATTTTACTATTAATAGCCTATTTCTGATGTAAGAAAGTAAACTTAAGCGAATGAAAGGCACTCGCTCGAATTCGAACCAATTTGGATTTCTCATTGGCACTCACTTTCATTCTCATTAGCTTACGTAGTATTTAGATGTGTCAATAAAATAATAAATAAAATAATAAAAAAATTTAATAAATTTTTTTTATATTTTCTTCCTTATTGTGGATTTAAAGAATTAGCTTTTTCTGTAGCTGTCGCCGTATTTTTCTTCGCTACTCTTAGCTGTCTTCGGATTTTGCCTTTTTGCCGAACGTGAGATTGGTTGCTCACTGTCACTCAAGCAATTTCGCTTAAGTTTTGTCGCAGTGGCATTTTTTTATTGTTTTTTGGATATGTGCTGGCCATATTCGGGTAACAAGCATTCATTGTTGCATATGTACATAGTTCATTTTGGTGGCTTGTTATTTGGTGTAACCCTGCAACAGCTTAATGCACCTAGCTTGACTCCACCAGTGAAAATTAAACAAGCATCAATTGATTGGCCCTTTACATCAAACACTTTACCCATGGGTTGTACAGCTGACAATATAAATAGCGTCTTGTATAAGCCACCACCCGTCTCTGTAAGGCTCTTTTGGTTTTCCCTATTTTTTTAGTCCGTGACTTTAAATCTGCTCAGGTCTAGAGTAAGTTCGGGTAATGCGTAACACCTAGTTTTTATTTTACAATAATGTTTTGAAGCTTAATTCGATTAGAGTTATATCAGCTGGTATTCTACTACAGATCTTAAGCTTACATTCAGGAAAGTGAAAGAGTCTTTAGAGCCCAAGTTTTAGAGATATTTGAGAGAAAGTGAAAAAACCTATGTCAGCCATTGAAAAAATTGGCGGGTAATATGACCGTAGCAAGTGATCTCCGGGTAGTTTAAAAAAATGTCTTAATTTTCTGAAATTAAACTGATCTTGCAATTAAGCTTAACTGATTAGAGTACTTCATAAGGATTTTCAGGCCAGGGAAATACTTGTTTTATCTAAGTCAATCACAAAACTAGTAAATCTTTTTATGATTTATTACTATTATGAGATCTAGTATTCATCAAGCTTGATTTTGTCAGCTTTTAGTTCCACACCACAAAACCCGAACTTACTCTATAGATAAAAAGTTCAATAGGTTTCTTCTATAGCATACAAACAAACGTAAAAACCTTTTTCATTCACAAATAGTACGAGTGGGAGGCCCAAGCGAATTTAAATTGTTGGACAGCTTTTTCCAGCTAATTTTGAAAAGATCTTTATTTTCATTAAACTCAAAAATGTTGTTGCGAAAGCAAAACCACAAGTGACTGATTTTAACGTTTCATTCTCAATGTTAACGACACATTCGCAACACAGAAATCGGATTTCATATGAAAACATTTACGTTTTCATTCGAGTTGTCTATCGAGTCACTGTTCGTATAGAAATAATGTAGAGAAATCGAAATTAATTTTCTTTCTCATAGAATGAGAATGAACGTGTTTTTTCTTAAATCAGAAATAGGCTATAAGAATTTTTTGTATCTTAATTTGTTGCTCTCTTTTGAAATTTTTTCCTTGAAAATTTTTAGAGTTAATAAACACTATTTTTTAACAAATGTTAGAAATTTATAACAATTTTAAGTAAATGAACCGACCTAATTCTTCTTTATGTTGCTCTCTGCACTTTTTGAAAGTCAAGGTGGAAATATAAATTATTTCTGACAATCGAATTTTTAGAAAAATAGTTTTTCTCTGCGTATATTATAAAAATTCTAGACGAAATCAAAATCTAAAATTTATTAAAATTTCCATTCTAAACATTAGTAACGAGATTGATCGATTAACACTAAGTTAAAAGCGATCAGTACCTCTGATTTTATTTCGTTTTTATTTGAAATTAATAGTTTTTCTTTTACTATAAAAAATTTTACCGTAGCAGCACATCTAAACAGTATTCGACTCATTAATATTATACAAAAATCGCAATACATTTTTGGGCTATCGTAAAAATAATGTACAAGAATTGAAGACTGTACTGCTGAGTACTTTTTGGACTAATTCAGCTTTTTATCTTTAAATATAGTTGAGATATTCTCGATCAAGTCAAATAAAAAATTTCACTAAATCGGACCAGCTGTTTGGGAGGTACGATGGCTCAGACAGACACACACTTCAAACTTGTAAAACTATCTTTTGGTCTGATGTTGAAAATTTGTTTTCAGGGCCATTAAATGAAAAATAAAGAAAAGTCCGACTTAACAAAATTTTTTTGTGGAACTCCACCGTATGCCATATGTTAATTCGCCGTAAAAGCTATTTTCAAAAAAAGCTACTTGAAATTAATTTCTTTCTTTTACAAAACCCCATTTTTATGTGAATTTAGTATATTTTAGCAAGTCACATATTTCGAAGCCGATAAATTTCACAAGGAACAAGGTTTTTGTTGATTACGAGCTGAATGTTGTATTTAAAGATATTTGGGAAGCTGAATCCAAATCTGCACATAGTTTTTTCCTATTAACTCGACTTTTTGCGATATACCCCAATGTCCGAAATTAAGGCACTTCAATTACATCTGTTTGAATAACTTGAAAACGGTTCACTATTTCCAGTTAAAAAAATATTGGCTTTAAGTAGTTTCAAAAACATCGTTGAAGTTTTGAAAACCAAATTAAAAAATTACAATTTTTGTTTAAAAACATTTAGTTAAAGATATTGCCAATCAAGTGAGCTTTATTTCATTGTAATCCGTGCACAACTTTTGATTTTGTTCACAATTTACTGAGAAAACTGAATTGATAAAAATCTTGATTTCCGTTCAAAAATAATTTTTTTTATTATTTTTGTGTTTGTCGCTGTTCTATTTATGTAATAAGTGTGTTATATTAATTGTTTTTGAATAAATGCGAAACGCTGTCTCATTTTGTTCATGGGTTATGAGAGTTTACGCGAAAGTAATGACTGCACTTTTTCCTGTTTTGGATTTTTTTATGATTTTAAAAAATACAAAATGAAAATTTTTCTTTAGATAGAATCAAAAAAAGGCGAAAAATATTTTATCACAAAGCTTAGCATAACTCATTTAATTTTCACTAGACTTTCATGCACATTGTGTTTCAAAGCAACAATTACATATTAATTAATAAAAAAACAATTTTGCAAATGAAGAGTGAAGTTATGACTTTTTTAAATTTTAATTTTTGGAAAAAACTCAATAATTTCACTAGTACCTGTAACTTAAAAATGCGAGCTGATGGAGATTAGATTTGAAATCAGCGACTTCAAATCAGTAAAAAATTGCAATAAAGTTCGAGTTATTTTAATTATTTTTTACATATCAACTTAAAAATCTATCATCAAAAATATTACTTCGCAAAGTAAAAATATAAATTCTGCCTTTGTAATCCATTGAAAGGTAAAAATGCTGCGATTTTAATTATGTAAAGAAAAAATTTAATGTTATTTTTCATTGTTGAAATATTTTTTTTACTATAAAGGAAGTAAATAATATTTTAGTGTTTTTTGATTTACAACAATTAAAGGCAATACGTCTATTATTTTTTGCATGTGGTTTATTTATGTTTTGAAATCAAATCTTTAAGACTTTTTTTGAGTATTCAGAACTAATTTAAGAAAATACAAGAGAAAGTTTTATAAGGTTCTCTTGTTTCGGTAAAAACACGCTTATGAATTTGAAATATGTAAAACAATAGCACATTTTTGGAGAAAAACGTAAAAGTACCGAAAATTATCGTTTGCTCAAAGAATTATTTATTTAGGATGATCAAAAATATTCCGCAATAAAAATTTTATATTAATTAAATTAAATATCGAATATTTCGTAAACAATTGGAAAAAAATTCCCATCAAATTTGTTTACGTATACGATTACGAACGTAAATTCTAGTGATGTAACGAATATAAATATTTATGTATTAGTGAACGCGAATGTGAGTACGAATATTTGCGGCAATATTCGCCGCAATTACGAATATTTAATTTAAAAATTTAGGTATTTGTCATGGCTCGATTTTGACGACTAAATAATAAAATATTTTAAATATAATGGAAATAAAATCTCCCTTTAACAAAAATGTCAATAAATTGAGCAAATTATCAAACTACTAACACTATTTACATTCCGAAAGTTTTGCCTAAGTCTATCAGCTCTCACTCGGACTACTCTAAAGAACATTTTTAATTTTTTAAATAACGTATATTCAGATTTTGTTTTTGTGCTTTTAATTAGTAATACAAAGTATTGTCATTAAGTATATATATAAATATTTATAAGAAAAGTAATTCAGATTTTGATTTAGTTAATGAATGAATTATACATTTTCATCGAAAGTTGGTAGTCTTTTACTTAAGCGATATTAAATGGGGTTCGTAGCTTTGAATAGATGCGGCAGCATCACCTTTTCGGTAGTTCTTATTTTTAAAGTAATTTAATTTTCTTTTTTTTTCAATAGCTTAAACTCATTTTTGCATATTATGTTTTTACCCTTTTACCACAAAGTATTCGTAATGATTTTAATTTACACAATGCATTAATGAGTTACACTACATTCGTTTTAAAACAGTATTTCATTATCAAGTTTTAATTTTTAGAAATTTAAATATTGTTTAACACGACAACCTTAGTTAATTCAAGATCCAAAGCTTACAAGTAGAAGACGGTCAAACATCTTCAAATCTGCTCAACCTATAATTCGGAAAAAATATTGTGAAATGGTGGAAAGTAAATATGCAAAAATACGAGCTTCTCTTTTACTTATAGCCAGGCTCTATTTAGTCACAGTACAGCCATTTATTGTGAGCGAGCGAATTTTTAGAGTTGTGGCGTTTACTTATACACCGCATCGCAATAGGCCTGAAGTAATATTTTAATTTTTCCAAATTGTCAATTTGTTACTTTTCCCCACCTAATCGTTTATATGTTGAATAATCTTGTATTTTTTGTCATTAAAGTCTGTATGAAACCATTATGTAGACTTTTATACTTAAACAAATAAATACAAAATAAAACGCTTGGAAATTCTTATTTTTGAATTTCAACCTTCCTAGCATGAGTTTCATTTATTAATTTAACATGATATGAAGGAAAACGATTAAACTTTTTTCAATGTTAAGAAGCGTACATACATACAACATATGTTTGTTTTTTAGGTGTCTAAAATATTAATATTTTATTTTTGGTGTAGTATTTACCTAATGTTTATTTACACTTTTTTGCATTTTTTTGGAACGTTGATATTCGCTTGAATTTGGCTAATACGAATATCAATTATAGGAGAATATTCGCGAATACAAATACGAGTATTCGCTACATCACTAGTACGTACATAAAACCTATTTAAAATAATACCTAGAATTTTCTTACAATTTTGAATCAACGAAACTTATTTTAAAATGGTTATAATCTGCAGATAATTACTATACATATATGTAGGTATGTATGTGTTTATAATACGCAATACAACTTTTTTGGTGGGATTTTAATACATATGTACATGCATACATACATACATATGTACATATTAAAATTTTGATGAATTTGTAAATACTCGTCTATTTTGAATTGACGACATGTGTGTCATCGAAAATATCTAAAATGCCTGGGAATCTCGATATACAAATATTCGTTGCATTCATTGCTAGTGCCGGCAAATAATGTTACAAGATGATTAATATGTATGTATGTATGTATTTCAGAGATTAGTAATATCTCTTTGCATAATTAAATTTTTATATTGTGAACTTTGCTAAAAGTTTATGCTTAATTTGGCGAGGGAAATAAACTATGTACGTTGTTTTCTACCTACATACATATGTATGTATGTATGTATGTATGTATATTTGTTTGTATATATATTCAAAAGCACAATAGGCCAAGCACTTTCACACAGCCATATGCATAAAATATCAGTAACAGTGTGCCAGCTTTTGTATCTTTATGCACATGTACACACATATGTGTGTTTGAATGTATGAACATATTCTCTTATTTTTGTGTTTATTAAGTATTTATCGTCGCAATGTATCAAGGTGTTACGGCTTTTGTATCTTTAACCTTTAAAGCGCATTATTAACTCGTACCGTAAAGTACGGAATTTATAGATGTATTTTTTTATTTCAATTTTATTTTATTTCTTTCCTCTGTCGGTCGCCAATGCAGCCATGCTACTTGTGGTTGACTTTTAAACTTTTTTATTTTGCATTTCATATTTCTTCCTCGTTGTTATTTCTGCTTTTTATTTATTTTTTTAATCTATTTATTTAGTTGTCGCTTAATGGCGAATGGATGGATCATTTTGCATTAATAATTGTGGGGTTTAGTGTCACTTTGACAGTTGAAATATATTTATTTATATATGTGGTATGTGTATATATGTGTGTGTGTATTTGTTTAGAGAAAAAATAAATTAAAAAATATTGAAATTATTTAATAAATTTTATATTTTGTAGTTTGTCTCACTTGTTGTCATTTTACTACCTACAAAAATTCAACTTCAATAAATGATTATCAATCTTTAATAGAGATTGTACACATGTGGGTATATGAATTGAATTTTTTATATACATACACATATATGTACCTACGTGATCACTTTTTTATTAAAAATGCATATACTTGTTAAATTAACAAAATTTACCTCGAAATCCTCAATAACTCTTGTTTATTTTTGAAAATGGAAGTTTGAGGTTTTCGATGTCTGTTTTGCGTAATCTTTAGGTTGTTATAGTCACGTGCTTGTTTTTGTTTTTCCTCATTTCGCTTCGATTTGATTAGATATGGATTGATGTATCCATGTATTTTTGTGTGAATATACATATGTACGTCACATTAACATTTATCACTTTTCTATATATGCTTTATTTAAATGAAGAAAAATCACTTAATATCAAAATAAATTGTTTCATAAATTTAATAACTTCGATCACTGAACTCTAATATGTACATAGGTATGTACTAGGTATATTCTTAAAAACGCAAAACTCGATCACACTTGATAAGATTGATTTGATTGGTGGAGAAAAATAAAATACATTAAAAAATATCTTTTTGTGTGTTTGTTTTTTGATCTAAGTTAATTTTTTTTCTTTTTGTTTTAGGTTTTTATTATGTCCGTATACTCCACCGCGATATACACGCTCTCAGTCCCGCATACTCAGGCCAACTAGAGACGACCATAAACAGCGGCCAAAATTAAACCCCAACCTCAACCGAATAAACAATGTGTAAAAACTGTCATAATCATAGTATGAGACAGCAAAGATTGTTTTGTATGTATGGTTAGTACGTTGCTGACACTTCAACTCACCAACATAAACGCAACAAGTCGTCGTAACGAACGGTCGCAGTACGTTTTTGTACGATAACAAAACACAGAGGAATATTTAGTAAATGGAGATAAAATACAACAAAAGAAAACCTACAAATACATGTCAAACTACTATAAACATACACGCATACATTAACATTAATTCGTTAAAAAATGAGAAAAACTGATATTGAGAGGCGGTGGAGTATGTGAAAAGAGCAATACAGCTAATAAAAGTCTCCCCATTTCGGTCCCCAATAGTTGCCACCATCACTGTTGCCAACTAGACGGTTGAAAAAAAGACTAGATTTGAAACAAAAAATTGCTAGAAATGTTTAGATTTTTAAAAGGTATTAAATACTTAAAGATTTTTTCACTTTAATATCAAATAAAGCTCTTTAATGAGATCAATTATGAGTTAATTAGGCATGTTCTAGAAAATATTGAAATACTCATAAAATTTTATAATGAACTTAAAATGGTTTTTATTTGATTAAATATTGAAATTAAAATATAAAAAGTAGAAGGCAGCAGAACAAATACTAATATTTCAACTGAATTCTACTTCAAAGTAAAATATAGAGCACACTAGATAAAATGCTTATACCTAAGCAAATTTTATAAAAACGATATGGATATGAATCCATCCATATCTGTCCGATTCAACTTCTTTCTTCTTATTTGCTGTAAACATTCTTTGTGTGCCTTATATTTGTGAAAACATTTTTCATGAAGTTTTAAACCATATTTAAGAAACCTTTTATATATATTTATTATTGACGTATGTTACGTTGTCGTATTACACTTTGAAGTACTAAAAGTACATTTACATGAAAATAACAATAATAATAACACATTTAATAACGCAAACAAATTCTTATAGATCTTCCGGCTAGGTAAAATTTAGCTAGTTTTTATGGCTAGATAAAAAACCGCTAGATCCATCCGGAAAGTGACTAAATTGGCAACATCGGCCACGACTCGTATGCATTCTCTGAACATGCTCTACGTATGACTAGCACAACAAAATAGTATTGTCAATTAAAAGTTCTTTAATAAACATATTTATTATGAGATCTTACAGTAAATCTCGTAACCCGCACAGTGGGGCACTTGACCATAAAGGGATATCACGATATAACTCCTAAATGAAATAAGTTCCAATAAAAGATTTTCCGAAATGAAACAAATCCCAACCGAAAAATTTAAATATCACCCAATATGTAAAATAAATTAACTCCCAACGAAAAAAGGCCAAATAAAAATTAAATAGCATACAATGAATAAAAGAACACCACAGAAATTAAATAATTTGCAATTCAAATTAGCCAAACATTTTTATTGATAAAGATTATTCGAGGCATAATTTAATGTTCTCTTTTTGCCGACCTTCGGCCTGGCTCAAAAAATTTCTCTCCTGTGTAATTTTGAAATGCAATGCAGAACAGCTTGAGTAAGCCAAACCAGTTTTTGTCATATCTTGCCCCGGCCGTATGCCCGCAATAAAGAAGTTTTTAATAAATACCGACTGTTTTGGATCAAAACATCAAAACTTCATGAAATGCAGTTGTTAGAGATATAACTAGAAAAGAAATAAAATAAGTCCTAATGAAAAAATTTCTAAGAAAGTATTATTGGGAGCTGTTTCGTTTTGCTGTTTATTCTTGGAGGTTATTAAATTTTTTCGGGAAATATTTTTGCTTGGGACTTATTTCATTTCTTTGGGGATATTTTACTTTCCTAAAATTGTATGTCACAAAATTCCGATGTTCTGAACAAGAACAGTTTTTCAGCACTGCAGACCCTCAGCCTTGCGCAAAAATTAACTTCTCTTACTTAAAGTTTTTCCTGAATTTCATGTTTCACCGAAGCAGGTTTTTGAAATACCACAAGGAAAAAAATCGCTGCGCCCGGCCGAAGACCGGCAATGCAGGAAAGCCTTCATAAAAGGAAACCATTTAATATAATTTCTATAAACAAATAGGTTTGGATAACTTCAATTACAAATTATTTCATTGCTGTTGGGAATTTGAATTTTTTTTATTGGGGATTATTTAATTTTTGTTTGGGCGTCTTTAATTGAGAGGTAGATATTTCATAACTTTTGGGATTTTTTTCATTATAAGTTATCTAACGTTTTATTTTTCTCCTGAAAAGTTGGATTTATCAAAATTTTTTTTCAGGTTGGGCCTTTCCGCTTGGTTCCGCTTCTGAGCTATTTCATTCAGATATTCTTTCATTTGGGAGTTATTAAATGGTATTCTTGTTTTATTGAGAAATATAGTCCAACAAAATTGTTTTGGGATGTTATTTAAATATCCCACATGCCTTCATAAAAATTGTTTTTGATTCTCTCTGAACGTTGCTATTCCTTTGTTCCTTTGAAATATTGACTAAAAAGCTTAACGGACTTTAGCTTAATAGTAATCAATTTGCACTAATAACTAAAAAAATAATTACATTAAAATAAACAAAAATAGTTACTGGCTTTAGCATTGCAATGTTTACTGTAATTTGACATATAAATATTTTGTATTTTCTGAAGAACTATTATCAAATTCAACTCCCTGACAACTATTTTAAATGACGAGTGCCTTGCTATGCATAATTTCCTAGGTATATAATAAAAGTGTAATTTAAGATCCAAATTGCTCTTTTAAAAACAAAAACATACGTAGCTAAAAAAAGTCACATTATTTATTAAGTATACCACACACTAGTTTATAGAATACATTTTAAGCTAAGTTTAGACGATATGTTGAATCAACATATTTATGCTGAAAAATTTGTTGCAAGTGCATGAATATCGTGTAAGCGCAAAATTTTTTAGAAACGTATGTTGGTAATTTTAGCATATCGTGTAAACAGCATATTATTTGTGCTTAAGAAATTTACTGTGTATGCTGACAGATATGTAATTTGTTGAAAAACGTATGCAAGCTTTTCAGCATATGCCAAATTCTTATGCATATCAGCCTCATGCCTAAACCCAATCATTGGGAAAATTGATATGTTTAATATCATTTAAAAGGCGATGAAATAATAAAAAATAAAAAAAGTCACCCACATTTGCAAAAAGTTGCTCATTTTAAAGCCAGCGACATTTGTAGCCATGTACCTGTGTAGCCTGCTGTCCTAAATGTGTTTATATCTTAATTTATCTCGATTTTGAACTTGGTAAGTTTTGCAATAGCTAGTGATATTTCCTCCGACGACATCATTTATTATTATTTTTTATTTATATTAATAAATTTTATTGTAAAAATTATACTTATAACTACATAAGTTGAACAATAATTAAAAATTATTGTCAAACTCACTAATTTCACATACAAATGTTTATACGACTCAGCATATGTAGCACCACATAAAATTCAACATATCGTAGAAACACAAAAATCGTATGCTAACCCTTATGTTGACATTTCATTTTCTTACATATGCTGACATAAAAAAATTTTTTACTTTCAACATATCGTGTAGACGCCAATCATATTGAATATGCTGATAGAGGCATTAGTTATTATTTTCAAGTATATGAGTGTTAGCATACATATGCTGATTCAACATCCCGTCACAAAGAAGACCACAGGTGACACGAGACGGCATGCTATTGTTGTTGTTTTGCTGACTCTGTCGCACAAAAAGTAGTAAACAAAGAATTTTTCATGTTTTGTTGCGGTTTTGTATTCTTACTAGTTTCTGGCGCAATAAAAAACGTTGTAGAAAAATATTAATATAAGCAATAAAAATGCTAATGGTAATATAAAGCAAAGTTTAGACGATATGTTGAATCAGCATATTTATGCTGAAAAATTTGTTACAAGTGCTTGCATATCGTGTAAACGCAAAATTTTTTTACCATACGTATGTTTAACAACATTTGCTAACACTTTGTTAACAATATCAACAAACTTATGTTGGTAATTTTAGCATATCGTGTAATCAGCACATTATTAGTGCTTAAGAAATCGCCTGCGTATGCTGACATATATGTTATTTTTTGAAAAGCGTATGCAAGCTTTTCAGCATATGGCAATATTGTACGCATATGCGCCTCATGCCTAAGCCCAATCATTGGGAAAATTGAAATGTTTAACATCATTTAAAAGTCGATGAAATAATAAAAAACAAAAAAAAGCAAATAACGCGAAATTCCGCAAAAAGTTGCTACTTTTTTAAAAACCAGCGACATTTGTAGCCATGTACCTGTGTAGCCTGCTGTCGTGAATGTGTTTATATCCTCATTTATTTCGATTTTTACTTGGTAAGTTTTGCAATATCTAGTGATATTTTCTCCGATGACATCATTTATGTTTATTTTTTATTTATATTAATAAATTTTATTGTAATAATTATACGTATAAGGACATAAGTTGAATAATAATTAAAAATTGTTGTCAAAATCACTAATTTGACAAACAAATGTTTATATGTCTCAGCATAAGTAGCACCACATAAAATTCAACATATCGTATAAATACAAAAATTGTAATGTTGACATTTCATTTGCTTACATATGCTAACATAAAAAATTAGCTACTTTCAACATATCGTGTAGACTTCAATCATTTTGAATATGCTGATAGAGGCATTTGTTATTAAAATATCAAAATATCGTCTAAACTTAGCTTAACATTAAAAATAAAATATTTTAAGAATTATTTCAATTACAATTTCTAACAAACATTCATCATTTGTTACTTGCAAAATGCTTTAACTTTGTTTTGTTTATTTTCCCTTATTTCTACATTATATTGCTATCTCTTTTTAACAAAAAGTAGATGGGGAAAAGCTAATTTGGACCAAAACATAACCTTAAAGGTAAGACTTGAAGTGAAATATTTGCTACAAATATGTTTGCTCATGTTTACCTACAATTTTTCTAAATCAATAAATATAAAATTTGTTCTGTGCATAGTATCTACACTGTTTTCCCATTTTTATTTGTTCAAACAGCAGCCAAATAAAGTTAAGTGAAAACGAGTTAAAACCATCGTTTTTGAAGAAAAATACTACATATAATTGGGCAAAACATTTTAAAGAAAATTTACTGCAAAAGAGTCATAACTCCAAAAAGATATTTTTTTGAGGTAAGCATGCAGAATTATTCTCCGGATCGTTCTACATCTTGTCTAAAAAATTCATACAAGTATCTTCTTTTCTGACTTCTTGCAAGGATAATACATTTTACCGGTTGTCATGACACAACTTTTAACTGCTTTATAACTACGCCATTAATAAAAATGGAACGCATTAGTCATCTTGAGTGATGAGGCTATGTTGACAAGCACAATTTTCGCATTTATGGCTCGGAAAACCAAGAACTATTGTTGATTTCCATCCTCAACGTGTGTGTTTGGTGCGATTTTTGGTCTGGTGGGGTCATTGCACATTACTGTTACGATGAATGATTTTGTATGACCAGAATTGGAAGATATTGATGTGAACGACGTTTATTTTCAACAAGACCATCGCTCTTTTGCGTGAAAGGTATCCTGACCGTTTGAATTCTGGAAGAAGCGATCAAAATTGGCTAACAAGATAATGCTCTGCGTTAGTTCCGGAGATACGGAGTTCTAAATATTTGTTGATTACACTAGTCAACACAATTCCTCTGAATTTTTTTTCTGTTATTGAGTATTTCTATGGCCCTGACTATGAAAAAATGCTGGTAGATCATTAAAAGCTTTACTTTTTAAAATGTACAGTGTTATTATTACGACAAAAAAAATACAAAAAAATTAATACATACGAGTATGCTAACAAAATTTCTTTCAAACACTATCAAATGATCCTTTACAAGATATCCTTGAATAAGCGACTGTAGGTAGATCACATTGCAAACTCCAGCAGTAGTTTCCCACCATATATGAGTCCCACCTTCCCTGATAACGCTCTTCCATTATCCGAATACTCTGATGAAATCTTTCACCCTGCTCCTCACTAAAGTCACCCCGATTTTGTGGAAATCGGTCTAAATGTGAGTGCAGGAAGTGGATTTTTATACTTGTGTTGCACCCTAGCTCTTGCAAGTGCGACAGCATGCACTCAACAAGCTCGATATACTCGTCAGATTTCTCAAATCAAATAACTTCCAAGCTTTGGTTTCGACTTCAGTCATTGATTTGAGAAAATTAGTGACTTGCACGAGTTGCCTAATCTCTGGTTCATTAAAAATACCATATTTTAATTTTTCTTTACTTAATCCTGGAAACTTGCGTGAGACTTGATGTATTTCGTTCGGGTTCACATAAATTTGAAATTGGGGTCACCAGAATATTTAGATGTGCTGGGTTTTACCTCTCGTGATTTTAATGGAGATCATTGAGCAGAAAATAAGTTATGACATGAACATTTGCTTCGATTTCCAGGGTTTATTCTGTTTATTTTCACAGAAGTAGCAGTCGAGATGAAGGTTTCGAGGTTCTCGCCAAATTATGGTTGCTACGGAAATTACTGCATCTCTTTTCCACTGGACCATAACTGTAGACATACTACACATATCTGATATACAATACTAGGAACCCATGGTTTGTCCTGATTACACAATTTTATTTTAAAGTATTGATGATACGCAGTTCTCACAAACTCCGATATGGTTTTTCGATATTTTTCAAATACATACATATTCACCACAAATGTAGCAAAAACAATCTTGATTAAACCTACATTTTTTAAACGGACCCATGTTAAAACAAAATCCGGTAGAGAAAAATTTTTGCCTATAGAAACAACAAAAGTCACACGAAACAAAAAACTTTTCCATTTTGTGGACCAGTGTTATTGATCATATCTTTCCTAATATATAATTTACTTCAATAACATTTGTACATATTATTAAAAATCTTCAATCCTAAGGTCAACAATTAACAATGTTACAAAAATTTTAATCAACCAATATCTCGATAAAGAATACATTGTTAATTGTTGACCTTAAGCATAAAGATTTAAAAAAAAATATTAATAAAAAGGTCCAAAAATTAGATTAATGTTGGTACATTTTGGAAATCGTGAGTGATTAAAGTGATTTTATATAAAATTTTACTTATAGCTTAACATATTGCAAGCTAAATGCATTTTTATAATTTTTGACTTTATCTCAAAATTGTATTGATATAACGCTGCTCTAATATAATAATAATTTTATATAGCGTATTTCAGGAGTTTATTTGACGTATGTATACATATGTGAATGATAATACTTTTAAAACACATACACATTTTATATATCTCTTATTATACACTGATAGAGAACTCTCATAATGCTGATTTAATTTGACATTAATGTTACCTTTGTGACCCCATCACACTTGTCATCCTTACGCTGTCAGCGCTTACATCGGTTGGCCCTGCTGTATTCAATGACAATGGCGACAATTTCGACAACAATGAAATGAGACACCCACATTGGAGAATAAAACAATCGGAAATAATTTAATAATTTGGGTTGTATTTTTATGTATACATTAAAGGACCATTTCTTTCCGATTGTAGCGGCGCGTTAAGTTGTGAAGATGGCTGCTAATTCAATGTAAGTAATGGCATTTTAGTGATTTTAAAGTTTATTTGGCGATTTTATTATATATTTTTTTAGTGGCTTGTACTAAACAATACTTTTCATGACACAGCGTTGATGCTCTCATTTAAATAAGGCCCAAATTTACAATCCTTAGTTAACTAATGATGGCCATTTAAACAATGTCATTTAAACCACTGTCATTAGTTAACTAAAGAATGTTACGCCGGTCTGTATGAGGGGGCTTGGGATGAAATAGTAAGCTTTAAGTAAGACGACCAGGCACTATGTAATTTATCTCACACTTTATGTAATTTTTCGAGCTCTTCTCTCAAATTTCTACTGTTTGAATATGAACACAGTTCAAAAAGTCTTATTATTTTATAACATTTTTGTTTCGAGGAAAACAAAAAATTTGTTAAACTATTGCAAAATTTTAAGACATTATGACAATATGACTTAATAGGACACCGTTTGAAGCCCCAATTATTTTTAAACCTAATCCATCGGTTTGTATCGGAAGAAAGTTTCGTTTAGGTACTAAAATAAGGCTGTTAAAATATAATTTTTAATATTAATGATGAAGGAGGGCATAGCGTTTTTCGATATGAATAACACGGGACAGAATATGCTTCCTCCTTCTTATTCTTGTTACTAACGTTTTCTAAAGTAAAGATTTTTGGTATGTGTTTTGCATTTGCCACACTTAAAGATATACAGCCGTAAGTTATAAACATATTCACGATAGCAGGCTACCGACTGTAACCTGTAAAAAATAGAATACGTGTGTTTATATGAAAATGATTATTTTCACGAATACACAACTACACGGCTGCAGGTTGTTGTCCATGATACTTTTGTCGTGTAGTCATATTAAACTAATTTCTATTTTTGTTGGCTAAAAAACAAAAAGAGTTGACAATATAACAAAATATGTAAAGCAAATAAGTGCTAAGAAATATTTTTTAATGTAAAATAAAATGCAAAATTGCAGTTCCTTTTGTGGTATTAACTTCTTGTTTAAAAACAATTTTTGCATAGAAATGAGGGCAATGAAATTCCTGCATATTAGATCAATATTATGTGTTCACCTTTTTATAAAATCTGAAAAAGTCAATGAAGCAATGAAAAGGCCACTGAGTCAATCGGAACGCAATAATCGCTAAAATGCGCGAAATTTTTCAATATTTAGAAAAAGTTCTAAAATCTTCTGGAACGAGCTTCAAATGAAAATAATGTGAAGAACTCGAAAAAAAAACTGCAAAAATCACAAAAATTCGCAATCATTGGGGGAAAAAATGTCTAATATTATTTAAAAATCGATAAAACAATAAAATATAGATAAAGTCACCCGCATTGCAAAAAAAAAAACGCGAAATTCTGCGAAATGTGTTACAAATGCAAGGAATGTAAAAAACTTGCAAAAAAACTACAAAATTGACGAAAATTCGCAATAACTTCCAAACATTGGGAAAACAAAAATGTTTAATATCATTTCATAGTCGATGAAACAATAAAAAATAGAAAAAGTCGCAAAAATGCGAAATCCGCAAGAAGTTGCAAAGTTTTGGAAAAGCAGTAAAATCTTCTAAAAAGACCTAAAAATTTAACGAATGTGGATGCATATCACATTCTTTAAGTTTTTACCTACATTTAGAAAGTTTTACGCCTGTTTTAAAATATTTCAACTTTTCGCGGTTTTTAGCTATTTTGGCGATATACTCGTATGTGATTCTTTGTCATTTTATTGCTGCATTGAATTATACAAGGTGGCGCAAAAATAACCTTCAGATGTTTTTTGGCTGTAATTTAAAAAAAATGAAAAACTTTGATTCTTCTTGTGGATTATTTTTATTTGGTCTTTTAATTTTTTTACATCGAGTCGAGAATATGATGTCATGTAAATGGCCGCCGCCACAGTTGATTGTCATTTGAGCCCTTTTTATGGCATTTTCCATCACTTTGGCCAAAACTTCCGGCGATAGGTCCTATCATTCTTGACGGATATTGTCTTTAAGAGCTGCAAGAGTCTGAGGCTTGTTGACATAAACCCGCGACTTCAAAAAGCCCCACAAAAAGAAGTCTGCAGCGGTCAAATCAGGCGATCTTGCTTGCCAGTGCAAATCGCCAAAACGGGAGATTAGGCGCCCGGGAAATGCATCCTTCAGCATATCGGTTGTGGCACGTGCAGTGTGTGCCGTTGCACCGTCCTGTTGGAACCACATGTTTTCCAATCCCAATTCATCAAGTTGCGGCAAAAAGAACTCGTTAATCATTGCTCTGTAGCGCTCACCATTCACAGTAACCGTTTGGCCCGCGACGTCTTCGAAGAAAAAAGGTCCGATGACTCCTCCAGCGAAAACAGCACACCATACAGTGACTTTGAGCGGGTGTAATGGCTCTTCGTGGGTTACACGCGGATTTTCAGTGCCCCAGAAGCGTACCCGCTAAGATGGAAATGGGCCTCATCACTCATGATTATTTTTGATCAAAAATCATCTTCCTGTTGGTGGTGATGAAGGATGGCTTGAGCGTAAGTTAGACGCGATTGCCGGTCAGCAGCTAATAGCTGATGCACCGTCTGGACTTTGTATGGAAACATCTTCAAATCTTGTACCAAAATTCGCTGTAAAGACCGTCGACTGATACCCATTTGCGTGGCACGTCGTCTGGTCGATGTCGACGGCTACAGCAGCAATATTCTCTGCAGAACGGCTACTCCGGGGTCTGCCACGCCTGGCAGCATCTCGTGTTGTACCAGTCTCTTCGAGGCGAGCGGCTAAACGTCGCAGTGTTTCACCAGTAGGCGTTGGAAGGCCAGGAAATCTGCGTCGAAATTCACGTTGTGCCAAAGTCACTGACCGATTATTGGTCAAATAAATAGTCACCAATATTCCGCGTTCTGGAGCAGTGTAGCGTAACATTGTTTATTAACGTGTATTTCGCATGTGTTTACTACACAAATGTCAAAACAGAACTGACATTAGGGGCCAATCGCAAAATTTATAGCATTTTCTGACCTAACTTTAAAAAAGCAAAAAAACTAAAGTGGTAGCTCTGAAATATAAGGCAGGGGGTGTGGAACATCACTACAGCTGTAGGTTTTGATAGCTTTACGTTGCCGGTGACGAAGGGAAATAAGCAAGAACAGTAAGCTGAATATAAATTTGCTAAGTCTGTCAAGGCGATGTTACTAATCTTCATGGCCTGACACAAAGCACAGTCAGTCGAATTTGTGCCATAGAATCTCGCGCTTTAGCAAAACACACTAAAGAATTTATAAAGATGGCATCTTCTACTGATGAAGTGGAATTGGCAAAAGGCTTTAAAGCAATTCGCAATTTTCCAGGAATCATTGGCGCAATTGACGGCTGCCACATAAAAAATAAAAAAACTGGTGGTGATGCCACGCAATAATTCATTAGCGCTATATGTTATTCAAGGCGTAAACTTTTTTACCAAGATTTTATAAAAATTTCCTGAAGGTCGTTTGCTTTTACAAACTGAAAATATTGGACTTTGTGGTAATATGGAGGGGTAGCACACACGGCTGCCGGATATTTAATGAATCGGCAATAAAAAAGTGATAAGTGGGAACTTAAAGGGGGTTGCTTGGCGAATACTTATTTACACCTGTACCTCGCCCGCAAAATAAGAAGGAATTGAAATACAATAATACGCATATTGCAACCCGAAATACCGTTGAGCGATGTTTTGGAGTTTGGAAGCTTGCTCGATGGTATAACCGTAAGCTTTCCTAACGGTAAAATATTAATTGTAGCTTTAGCTGTTCTCCTTAATATATGTGTATATACATCCTTTAAAGTTCTTTTAATATCAGAAAATAACAATTAGAATTAATGATTACCATTATTACAACTCCATGGCACAAATTCTACTGACCGTGATTTGTGTCAGGCCATGAAGGTAACCAACATCGCCTTGACACTCTTAGCAAATTTATATTCAGCTTACAGTTACTGCTTATTTCCCTTCGTCCCAAGCAAAACTTGCAGCTCTGGTGATGTTCCACACCCCCTGCGGTATACTTCAATGTCCAATTTTATCAATATTATAATCTTCTTTAATGTTTCCTTGCTAAAACGATAATAACCCGCCAAAATTACACATTGGAAAATAATGTCCACACAAAGTACAAAATTTATTTTATCAATTCTGCTCATTTCGGTCTGCGAGGGTAGGATACTGACTAATAGTTAATAGTGCGGGCAAGTAGAATTGTATGAGATTCAAGCCTCTACTACCTATCTATCAGTAGTGTGAAAATTAACTCAAGTATTTTTTTTACTCTTTGCCTAATAACATCAAATGCATGGCTGGGATACCGAATTAAAGAATCGTACTGATATGCAACTCTGATTACTAAAATATTCTATATTACTCTCTTAATAAACATTTATTTGAACTTATCCAAAAATTATTCTTTTAAGTTAAAACAATTTCACCTTAACTGGTATTGACTGATTTCAAATTGTAATCATATTTTTACCCTAAAAATAAACATATTAATTCTTGTTAAAGTGATTTTCTACATTCTATCACTTTTTTGGACTTACAAAATGATACCACAAAATAACTCCCAATTTTTTTCTATACAAAATTTCGAGTTATTTGATAATAAAATAACTCCCCACCCAATAAAATAATTGTAAAGGTAATATGGTTGGAAGTTACATATTTGACTTTGCTGTATGTATGCGGGTGTTATTTGATTTTTGGGGGTTTTTAAATTGAGATTTAGTTTTGCTTGGGACTCACTACATTTCATTGGGACTTATTAAATTTCTTTTGGACGCATTTAATTTCTCCTATAATTACTTTTCATGCAATCTGATGTTTTTACTAAAGTTATTCTGCACTGCATGCATTTGGCAGGGTGCAAAGATTTTCTCCTCAGAAGTATGAGAAAACTGGATTTACTTATTTAAAGTTGCAAGATTTCCTTATCTATGGTATTTCGATTACCGACTTCGTTGAAAACTTTGTATCAATGATTACCACAGAGACCAAAATCTAAGTAAGGAAAACCAGTTTTCGTTATACCTCGGAGGAGAAAATTCTTACGCCTGGCCGAAGGTCGAAAATGCAGGAAACCGTTGCTAATATATATTAATATATATGTACATATATCCCAAAGTACATTTTTGTTTCACATAATCTCTATGAATAAAAAGGTATGGATACTTTGAATTGCATGATATTTCTGTTGGGTCGTTTCATTAGAAGTTATTTCATTCATTGTTCTGAATTTCACATACTTTTTAGTACGTGTTTTTTTATGAATATTCAGTGATTTACAATTTTTAGTGCGCTTTGAATGTATTGCGATTGTCATTTTTTTGCCTCATTGACCAATTTAATGTAATTGATGGTGAGTTTTGGGCATTTATGTATATATTTTGCTGCATTTTCTTTATATTACTTAAGTTTATTTAATAAAATGATAATAATAATGATAATAAAATGATAATACTAAATTTTCAATATTAATTTCTTATCAAAAATACCTTGACATTTTTCAACGAAGTGTTAGCTAGTTTCTATTTGCAATTGACTAGTGAGCTAGAGATCTTCAGAAAGCCTGTATTAAAAATTTGTTTTCCTTCGAAATTTCTATTTTTATTGGAATTTGACATTCGAAATCGCGGTAGAATGTTTCCGTCATTCACTACTACATTCTAGCGCGATTTGAAATGATATATTATATAGTAAAACTTGTTAAGGAGAAGTTAAATGCTAATTTAATGCCAATTTTTCGTTATAAATAAGACTGGTTTGTTTTTGTTTCAACTACTTGGTAGATTTTAATTATTTTGTTATTATATTTTTCATTGATGAATTTCCGGTTTTTGGTTGTAATTCCGAATTTTTCATGAGATTTAGATTTTGAATATTATCAATTGTATAAAATGAAGTTAATTGTCATCATTGTCTCAAACACTAGTTTTGTTTACATATATCTTGAGAAGAAATGGAAACACGTGAGAGAATATTTCTAGAATTTATTAAGAATCTGCTTAAAAGGGGAGCACAAGTGTTAGTCTTCTCCCGACATTGACTTGTTGGCACCTTGTAGTTTTTGTTTTTATTTGATTTTCACTTTTATTTTCCACGGCCCATCGTTTTTGCAACAAATTCTAAAAAGCGCTCTATTTTACTCACTTGTTATGCATTTTGCTTCATTTGTACCTTGTTCCTACTGACACGCCTTCTAAACATTGAAAATATAATTCATATTATCCCACTTAATAACTTTGTATTTTGATGAGAATTCAAATCCAGTGTTGCCACCAACGAAATGTTAAATTACACATGCATCATGCCAAAATTACACATGAAAGTAGGAATTACACATGATTTCTTTTTTTTTGTAATATAACGTGCTTTGATTTGTTTAGATTAAATATTTGACCTTTTTGATGTAATTCCAACATTATTTTATGATGAATATATTTTCAATATTTGGGCTTTCAAGGTCATTTAATAAAACATTATTTTTAAATATTATTCCGATTTATTTATTATTATTGGTACTTTCCAAGTTCTTCACGAAATTTTTTTGTTTTTGTAGATATATAATCTTCTTTAGACCGATTCTACATCATTCTCTTTAATAATATCACAGTTTTGTTTTGTGTAAAAAGGACAATCACAAACAAAAACTTATAGCCTATTTCTATTTTAAGAAAGTAAACTTAAGCGAATGAAAGCCACTCGGTCGAATTCGGACCAATTTGGAGTTCTAATTGGCACTCACTTTCATTCGCATTAGCTTACGTACATACGTATGCCAATAAAATAATAAAAAAATATTTATAAAATTTTCTCAAATATTTTCTTCCTTATTGTGGATTTAACTAATTCATTAAACCTGCTGCTGTTGTTTCAGCGGCGTTAGCCATCCTCTTTGCTGATTCAGTTTGCACCTCACCAGCATCAGCCATTATTTTTAAAGAATTAGCTTTTTCTGTCTCCGCAAGTTTATTTGCTACTCTTAGCTGTCGGCGGATTTCGCCTTTTGCTCATTATCACTCAAAAAATTTTGGTTATGTTTTGTTGCAGTAACATTTTTTGATAATTTTTATATATTTGCTGGCCATTTTGTGGCCACAAGTATTCATTGTTACATAGTTTTTTTGTGCTGGGAAGTTTCCGGGTTACTATTTTGTGTAAGCACTGCAACAGCTTTAATGCACCTAGTTGGTGACTCCACCATTGCAACAAAATAATCATCAATTGATTAGTGGATTTACACCAAACACTTTACCCCCGGGTAATTCAGTTGACAATAGAAACAGCGTCTTGTATAAGCCCGTCTCTCTAAGACTCTTTTGGTTTTCCCTATTTTTTTGTCTGTGACTTTAAATCTGCCCACGTCTAGAGTAAGTTCGAATAATGTGGAATACCTATTTTTATTTGGTTTGAAGCTTAATTCGATTACGTTCAGGAAAGTGAAAGAGTCTTTGGAGCCCATGTTTTATAAATATTTGAGTGAAAGGGCAAAAACCCATAAACCAGCAATTGAAAAAATTGGTGGGATATCGTTTTTTTCCCTTTTTTCTGTTTCTCATTACCTTATTTCACTTTTCTTTGGCATGTCTGACATTTTTCAGTGAACCCAAAAAAAGTATTAAATTTTTTTATTACCACCTCTTTGCATAGCTTCCAAAAAGCAAATCAAATTATTTATTGAATTCTGAGATCTTGAATTCATCAATCCTGGTTTTGTCAGCTTCTAGTTCTATACCACAATACTCGAACTTACTTTACAGATAGTGTCAATATGTTTCTTCTATAGCATACAAACAAAAGTACTAATCTTTTTTTTCATTAACAAATAGTACCAGTGGGAGGCCCAAGCGAATTTAAATTGTTGGACAGCTATTTCCAGATAATTTTTAAATTATCTTTATTTATATTAAATATAAAAATTTTGTTGCGAAAGCACAACCACATCGGATTTTATATGAAAACATTTACGTTTTCATTCGAGTTGTCTATCGAGTCACTGTTCGATGAGAAATAAAGTAAAGAAATCGAAATCAATGATGGCGTTCTTTCTTAAATCAGAAATAGGCTATTAATATATGTAAAGCAAAAAAAATACAAAACATGTTCATAAATAAATTTAAATATCACAGCCAATCCTTGTTTGTCGTCATCACAGTTGTCATCAGAATACAAATTTTAAATTACACATGAGTTACACATGCAGCCAATTACACATGGGCTACACATGAAACTAAAAATTACACATGATATATGTAATTACACCGGAGGTGGCAACACTGTTCAAATCTCTCATAGGTTTAGCTGTGTATGTGAGTTAGTGCGTGTTAAGTGTGCATGATTGTGTGTGCAAGAGAGTGAGTGCTGGGTTAAAAATGCAACGTTCTGTAAAAAAAGAAAATAAATATGAGCAACAATTTTGAATCTAATATTTTGCCAAGTACTCGCTCGTTCTTTTTATTTATTCGTAAGATTGTGTGTGGGACTACATACTGTGTTATTGAGGCGTACATATGCATGTATGCATGTTTTGCTGCTGCTATGACTGCCTTCTTGATGCAAAGTTCAATGGAGGTCAGGTGGTCAGAGTTCAAGAAAACTGACAATGAAGTAAATAAAGTAATGGAAGCACTCTTACATGTATAAAACAACAGCAACAACAATACCAGATGATATTTCCTTTGCTTGGTTTCGTCTGTTTGTCTGACTAAAAGGTTATCTGCGGAGGGACATAAAATGTGTGTGTTATACTTTTGATAATAATATATTTTTTGGGGATACAAACAAAACAAAGTCGACAAATAGATCGACTCTATAGTGATCGCTTGTCTTCAGAGGAAATTTTTATATGTATGTACAATGTACATACATACATAAGTATGTGAATGAATGAATCGAAATAACACTCTAGATAAGATAATAACGCATGATAAAATTGTTTTATGCAGTATTGGTACATAGTATATGTATTTACTAGGGCTGTCGTTCGAATAAATATTATTCGAATAATTCGAACAATTTTTTTCATTTTTGTTCGAACGAACAAATATTTTTCAATTTAGAATAAAGAATTATTCGAATAATTTTTTCTAATAATAGTGCATTGGAATAATTAATGAACGACGTATAAAATCATTAAATATTTTAATATTATTCTTGAATTCTTTCAATTACCCATTCAACACTTGCTTTCTACAATATGTCACAAGAAGCTAAACAAAAAAGTACGCAAATATGTACTTTGTTTTCACGATTATTTTGTGATAAGAATATGTATTGCGAATGACCTCAACTATGATGAAGAATAAAATGACGTTTCTGAGGTAATAGATAACGTTTTATTAACTGATCTAAAATAAGTCTACAAATAAAGTAAGAAATTGTACGAACTATGCGTTCACGTTCATTCACGGTATTGATGATGATCTGAACTATTTAGAAAAATCAAAGAAAAGAACAAACAAACTTGATATGCTCTTTAATGGTGTTTCAACCGTAAATTGTTTATTCTTTGTTCGCTCGAATTATTCGAACAAAATTTCAAAATTATTCGTTTATTCGAACAAAAAATATCATGAAATTTTATTCGAACAAATAAAAAATATTAATAATTGACCCCCTAGTATTTATATTAGGATCGTTCAGTTCCGACGAAAGTTTATTTTATTTAAATTTTAATCCGAAGCACTTTATATTTAAATTTTAGTTTTCCTACGAGTATAAGAGTATTCAATTTTCTAAGTTCAATTAGCTGCACTAATAAATCTTACAAATATTCAAGGCTCTGTAGAATATAGTTTTTGATGTAGCTCCTCCTGGTTGACCGTAAAAGCTTTGACAATTTTTTTTTCAAACAGCCCAAATAGGTATAATCGTTTTTAATCTCATCCCAACAATTTGTTATTAAATTAAAATACCAATTAATTACTTGTTTTAATTGTTTTAAAATACAATACTAATTTTTAATGCATCTTGTTCGCCAAAAATTATAATTAATGGTTTTTATTTAAAGTGATTTGATTAGTAATTTTTAATCCAAAGTGATTATTATTTTTGGCTAATGTTCGTAACATTTTTAGTCAGAAAGAATTGGACATGAGACAATATTCCAAAGGAAAAAGGGAAAATTTTAACACTAATTGTTTTTATTTTAAATGTAGTTGTACGAAAGAACGAATACTTGTGACATCGTGGGACTGGCAGTTAATTTATGTCCAAGCCTACATGATATCGCATTGCTTCGCCCATTGAAATCTTTGCAAAGAAAGCAATACGTCAAGAAATATATACTTTAAAGGGAGTTTATCCAAATAAAGTCGTACAAGATTTTTAGATGTAGGATCCGAAAGTGATTAAGAGGGCAACGTTGTAAGCACGATTTTTAGTATGCAATATAAAATTTGCTAAATTTAAAGCTTACATCCGTATAATTCTGGATATACATAGGTTAATTTTTCAAGCTCTTACATATTTTGAAGCAGCAATAAAAACATTACATGGAATGTAATTGTGCATACTTATTGCTGCATTTAATCCAATCAAAAAAACTTCGAACCATATACGAGTAGTTTATAATATTTATATTAGTTCCAGTGAACAAAATGGCAACTCTGAGTTTGTTATTGCAGTAAAACGACAATGAGTGTCATGTAGTGTATTTTAATCCAAAATTAATAATTTCTATAAGCCTATACCACCCACCATTTGTTGAAATAAGGGAAAAAATATATTTTTCAACATTGGATTTTTGGAAAAAAAAATTTTTGGTTTGAACATCTGTGGGAAATAGCAACATCCACTAAATGTTGTCCACAAACTGGATTTTTGCAAGCTTTTCTGGTTGATCTCCTTTTTCCACATATGTACTCGTATGTAACAATCAGTGATCCCAGTTTAGCCTTTTCAAGGCTATATTTATCCCGTTTTTCTTTTAGCCTCGAAAACTACGTTTATAATTTTAAAAAATTTTAATTTTCTGGTTTTCAATTGAAAGATATTAAAAAAATTCATCCAATGTACAAATGTATGTAAGTACACTCAAGGTAAAATTACATTAATTGAAATCCTATGGTGAAAGCTTTTAAGTTATAACTGGACAAATGCTGAGTCAACAGTTTAGTTTTGGGTAGAGGTGCGACAATTTAAGAATGCGCTACAAGAAAATTCTTGTCTTGATGTGGTTAATCTAGTATATAGCTATTTTCCTTTCAGTATCGCTGATGATAAAACACTTTTTAGCACCATGACAGAAAGAAATCGTACTAGAATTAAAATGGTTAATCTTTTTCTGATTTATACCAATATGCATTAGGATGTATAAAAAATATCAACTTTGGATTTTCGTAAAAACCCAGGCGAATTATTGTAACACTTAGTCTAAAACGTAAAACGGATTGTTCTAACCCGTGCTCCGCAATTGCTCTGCAATTGATCAGAAAGTTCGTTATAAACCTGCCAAATTATAGTTTAAGTTAATGTAAGCTATATCCAAAAATGTTTTTAAAACACTTAACCCTTATGTAACAAGAGGGTCAAAATCACGCATTGTTTTATTAGACATTTGAAAACTATTTTTTTCTAATATTAGCAAAATAATCAACACAAGGCATGCACAATTATTGTTCTGCAAATAGATCAATCAAATTATTAGAAAAATTTATAAATATTTAAACGCGATAATTCTACCTATTAATTGAAATTAAAGTTGGCTTCTGAAAATATTTCAAAGCAAATTTTGCAACACATAGTACCAAATATTTATATTTGCAATGATGATAATAGCTATAATCCACATTTTTTATACACACACCATAGATCCGTAATTAGTTTGAAATTAACGAGCTTATAAATACAAAAGTCTAGGAATAATGTTTTAAAAAATTTTTGATATAATCAAATTTGCAATATTCTCGTAGTAAGCTATTATCATGAAAACAGTTGAAAGTTTTTTGCATTGAACTAAAATGCGTCTGGCTTAAGTGATTTTATATAAGTTTTTGTAAATTTTTTGAGTTAAAACGTCATTAGCTCTACGAAGTTAAATTTATTTAATTGGTTACCCAAAATATCATTTAACTGGCAGAATTAAATTGCCTTAGAGTATTTGTTCATAATTTAAAAGTGGCGAAATTAAGCATTAAGGATAATGCACGTCTAGTGATAAAAGAGTGCTCCGTTTTTTTTGGAAAAAGCCCGCATTCCTGTCCAATAATGCATAAACGTTGAAAATAAATTATTGCTACTTTACGGTGAGTGGAGGACATTATCGATGCATAAAGTTAGAGATTCTGATGGTTATAAAAAAAGAATCTTGGAAGAACGCAATCAATGATTTATTTGCCATGGCAGATGTGGATGCACTTAATCTTATGAAAATCGAGGAAGATAAACACTTTTTGATCAGACAAAGATTAAAAGGACGTGAGAGTTGCATAAGCTTAAAAAAGGATCAAAAACAACGCCAGCATGTCATACTGATGTAATCATCGTAGGTATTGTTACCTACGAATCTTCATGCTCGAATTATTAAAAAATCGGAGAAGTGGTAGAAAAAGAGGATGATGTATTTCTGCAACAAGAAAAGAGGGTATCAAGAAACCGGAAAAAAGGCATGCAAAAAGATTTTAACACCAAAACTAGGAGTAGTTTTGAATAAATTAAAGCTATGATCAAGAAATGCGGTCCATATAATAATAAGCCATGTAAATATAAACCACCGAAATTCAATACATTACCAAAGAGATGCATTACGAAAAGAAAATAGTACAATCATTGTATCAAAATTTACAAAAGAATCTCAACCCTTAACAATACACTGGGATACAAAACTATTACCTAGCTTAACGGGGAAAACCGAGGATCGTCTTGCAATAATAGCTACTGCTCCAAAAGTTGAACTTGTTTTGAATATGCCTGATATTCTATCAGGAACTGGATTAGAAATATCACCAATGTTTTAGAAAAAATGGAGGCGCTTATGTTCGATACAACTTCCTCCAACACAGGCAAATTTAAAGGGCGTACAATATTTTAGAAAAAGAATCTGGCGAGATATATTTCTTGGTTGCAGACATCATATATTTGAAATAGTACGAGCAGGGAATGGGGGTATCGAATGGACCTGAAGTTGCAATATTTAGAAAATTTGAAAAACATTGGCCTAATATAAAACACGATATATTTTTGACGGGATCGGCATATCCACGAACACAAGAGATTTTAGGCGATGATCGTGACGATGTTTTAGAGTTATCAAATCCGGGGAGTAATTAAAAAGTGTTCTTGGAACTAATAATAATTTTCTTCCCGGGGATTGAAATTTGCAAAGCCATGGCAACGCACTTAGCCAGGTGGATGGCAAAGGTTATTTATTGTTTGAACATTTTAATGTTTCAAACCCCGTTTCCTGAAATAACCGAATGTGATCGGAACGGATTGATTGAAGTTGCTGGATTTATCATAAGTGTTATTCGCCTATCTGGTTCAAAGCAGATAAATCTAAACAAGCGCCTTAAAATGATATAGAGTTCATAGGAAATTGGAAAACTATAAATCAATTAACACAAAAATATCTGAAAAAGCTACATATCTATTTCCACTTGCACTACGTAAGTGATGAATGCGTAGGATTTGCTTTATTTGATAATAGACTCGACAAAGAAACTAAAATCATGCTGGCAGAAAAGATGTGTTCTGCTTTCACATCAGAAGAAAATGAGGACGAATGTGATGTTTAAAAAAAATTAAATTAAGCTAGAAAATATTAAAAACTTTATTGACAGGGATAATACATCCATTTTGATAGAATTGTTCTAGAAAAAAACAAAACAGATTTTAAAAAGATTTAAGATTTCAAAAAATTAGTTAAAAAGGGATCCAGATAATTAAAAATATATTGAAGAATATAGAAAAGAAAAGGAAATTATTCAAAGCATAAAAATAGTTAATGACTGCGCCGAAAGAAGGATAAAACTTATTTAAGATTAGCATGGAAAAATTATTAAAGATGAAAATCAGAGGCAATATCTATTTAAGGTAATGATATGTTATATTAAAATCTTATGTTAGTTCTTTAATAATTACCGACTATATTTTTGTTAAATTTTCACGTTGTACAGAATTATAGACACCAATATTCGGAAGAAGTAAATTTAAAGAGTATGCGAAAGGAATTTAAACAAAATATCCACAATGCAAAGTTTTTTTTTGGTTTCGATATACATATGTAATAAAATATATGGGTAATTTTGATGTATCTAATATTTATTTTGGGAGATATCGTACATTATCTAAATAAATAATTTGGCCGGTTTTCATCAGAATCAGCACAGACATAGCGAACTCTCTCATCAACTGCAAGTAATTTGATGAATTTCGGTAATTTGCTGAATTTCAGTAATTTGAACTTTGACCCCAGAGCAGCACGTATTAGAGTAGTCCAATTTAACTTCAATTGTTACCATTTACGTTTTAGACTAATTGTTACAATCATTCGTCTGGGGTTTTATGAAATCCCAAAGTTGGATTTTCTGGTCCACTCTAAATGTACATACTAGTAATAATTATAATTTAATGCTTCATCGCCTTCTAGGCATCTCTGAAGTAAGTAGATAAAAATATAACTTGTACAAATATATGTTCATCTAAATACATACATAATTTTATTAAAGAATAAATTTAATGCTGTAATTTTGTAGAATCGTGCAGAAATTAGACGCCAAGACATTAACCAAACAGAATGTATTCGTGGCAACTAATACATTTAATCTAAGATACTTCTGAGATGCTTACTGCTCAATGATATATAATCAAACGTAAATTTCAGAGATGTCATCCAATTCACAGAGCGCACTTAAACGTTATCTTAAGGCTAATTGAATTCTACCTTAACAAGGATAGCAATGAATCCTGATCAAGGTTTGTTTCGAAACTACCACCGGGATCCAAAAAATTATGAAAATTAATAACTACTTTAAAGGGAAGGCACTCGTTTTGTTCTGATCTTAATAGTAATACTGAAGTTTTTAAAACTGGCGCAGATAAACCTAATACAATTGCCGATGCGTTTGGTATCTCGCACACTATTACTATCAATAACCCATCGCCTTTGGATACATGCGTATCAGGCTTTGTTATTTGTCTCAATAACGATTCTTCTATTGGTAGTAATAATTTTGAACGTGCAGATGCCACTGAAGTTGGGACATTTGTTATGCTATTAAAAAGTAATAAAGCCCCGGGCTTAGATGGCATAAATAGTATTATCCTAAAAAATTGCCAGATTACTTTTATGAAATACTAAGTAAAATATTTAATTGTTGCTTCTTTCCTCGTACTATATAAAAATCGAAAGAAATACCGATTCATAAGGAGGGAAAAGATCCCAAACTACCCACGAGCTATAGGCCAATAAGCATCTTAAGTTTAATAGACAAGGACTTTGAAAAAATAATTCATAAAAGATTAGTAGATTTTGAAGGCCAAAATAATATTATTAACCCCCAACAGTTTGGATTCCGTAAGAAACACTCTACAGTACACCAAATAAAGCGAGTTGTGAATTTTATCAAAAATAACAAAAGAAATTGTAGGAGTACTCGCACGATGGAATGTTATTCAAACTCAATTGGTTGAGTTTTGAAACATATTAAAAAAATTATACAAACTTTTTTAAAGAACCGTAGATTTGTTGTGTGTGTTGACGGTAAATTTGCACCATATACGTCTGATGTGGGCGTGCACATATATCATAAAGCATCATTTTATGCTGATGGCAGTGCTTTTATATGCAGTGGAAAATATTTAAATAATTGGAAAATAAAAATTAAATGATACCAAAACGCATGTCCACTATATTTCCATACAATAAATCACCAAAATATTTTAAGTATATTAAATATTTAGGTATCACTTTAGATAAAACACTAAAATTTAAATAATATGGCATTCACATCTGTGGTAGAGCAATACACTGTGGACGTACGTGCTCTTCGCCCCATACTTAATACGAGGTCTAAGCTCAACCTTAAAAATAAGATATTCTTGTATAAAATGTGTATTCGACCGTTAATGTGTTACGGCTGTCCAGCCTGGTTTCACGAAATTGCCAAAATCCATACAAAAAGGATTCAGGTTATTTAAAACAAAAATTTAAAAATAATTAATAATCTTCGCCCACGGACTTAGTACAAAGTATATTTAAATACAAAAGGTTAAAAATGCAGGTTATCGAATTTTGAGACAATAAGAAATTTACTTAACAGTCACTGAGATGTTTTTGCCCAAAAGAATATTACTAGAGATTGTTTTACAAAATTTCAATACAACATTTTCAAAATCTGTAAGAGGTTTTTGTGATAAATTTTCCAAAAGACAGTGTTATTAATAGTTTCCTTATTCTATTATTAGTTTTAAATGTTTTAGTACGTTTAGCTTATAAGATTCACGAATAAAATTTTTACTATATTATAAAAAAAACAACGATTAAAAAAAAAAATGTTGTGGAGGGTTTGGAGGGTTTTTTAGCTAGTCTATATACATGCATTTAATTGGTGCTAATGCCAAATCATCAGTAGACCTTAAACCATATTTTAAAAACTCCATGAGAATTGCAGAAATTACAATTTTTTTAAAATCTTTGAAAGAAGATCGATGCAATCTCGATCAATAAATTAAAAAAAAATAAAAGAAATAAAAAATTAACTATTATAAAAATAGGTAGGTAGTTTTAAAACTGTTTTTTATACTGAGTAAAATATAAACTCGAGTTGTGTAATCCAGTTTATTGAGTCCTGGATTTCTGTTGCAAAAATCAGGTAGCTTGAACCTTTTTTATTTCTGGGTATAAATTAAACATAAATTGTGTAATGCAGCGAGGTAAGTTTTTACTAAGTAAGTTTTTTTACCAGAACTTATATAATTTTATTATTATGGAGTGCGATAATGTAATTCTAAAATTCGTTATTGGTAGATAATGATAATTGGCTATTGTAGAAAAACTATACAATTAACCAGGATACCACGAAAAGGATGTTAAAATCAAAGTTCACTACGTTTACTTAACAATTATTAAAAAAATTGCAGCCTTAGCGTTGTTTATGTTGTTGGGATTGTCAAAGAAAATATTATATTTCACGAAACTCTTTAAAGAATCATAATGTGTATATTCTTCCTGGATACAAAAACGTTACATTTGCCAAAAAAAGAAGCAGTGCCTTCTAACTGCCAGACTTAATGGATCATACAGCAAAACACCTTATTCAAAGTTTGCCTGAAGAGGAATCAGTATTAATCTCACATAGGCTTTCATTGATAAATAAGTGGGGATGTGATGGGTCATCCTGTCAAAGTGCTTACATACAAACAGAATCGACGAATGACACAACTATTACAGATGCAAATATGTAGTTCATTTACGACCGAGAAGTGAAGTCTTTGAGCATTGGAAAAGCCTTCATCAAACTTATCATCAATTAAATTTTCTCGTCCGATATTTTTTCAATATGCAAAAGCGTCTTCAAAAATAATCAAAAATATACAGTAAACGATAAAAAACCAATTTCTATTGAAATTGATTGATATGAAAAATGGAAAAACTATTTTGAGTGATTATGAATTTTTCTTAGAATGATTGACGGCAAAATCTTAAATTAATTAAGAGAGACTTCGTGAACTTTGAAGTGTGCAATTTGGAAAAAGCCACAGAAGACTTTCAAAATTTTTATGATTCAACTGATGAGCAAAACTATGAATATGCAATTTCTCCGTTACATGCCACAATTAGGTGCATGGAATTTATTTAAAAATTAGTTTATACAATTTCGCGAGAAGGAGAATGTGTTGATAAGAATGCAACATCAAAAGAAAAACGATCTGCTCGTAAACAATTATACAAAATAAATTTCTTAAGAAGTTTAGACTGAAAGTAGATCTCACTTCTTATTCATTTCAAAACAAACATTCTCAATGACCTGATTTCTAAAAAAAGGTTACCATAAAAATATAATAACAAAAGCAACAATAACAAACACTGTTAGCATTTTTTTGTGTGGATACGGCAAAAGAGTTTGTTACGTTGTACGAGTGGCACAATATTCAACCTACACTCCACCAGGCTTGTCATTTTAGCACTTTTAGTGCTAGATCTAGCATTATTTTTTCTGAGTCAGCTCTAAGAGTTAAAAAAATGCTAAATGCTAGCTTAGCATATTTTTAAAATTATTTAACATTTTTAGCACTTTTTTAGATCGCAGAATCACACACACAATATCAAGTAAAGTTTAAATTCTCTCACTGTATAAATGCGTACAAATATATATATATATATGTATATGCTACCTTTTTTACAACTTTGTCGTAGGCTTTTTACATATTTGTAATGTACTAAAAATAAAACAAAGAATTGCTATTTCCGGTTATACGAATACGAGAGGGTGTGAAATTAGACAACGTGTGCTGCTATACTTTAGACCAGGGACCCAAATAAATTAAAGAAGACCTAAAATATATTCATAATTTTTAACTGTTAAGAGATTTTTATTTTAAAAAGCCTTGAATAATAATTCTTTGAAGATTTTTATAAATAAATATTGGGCAGAAAATTTATGCTCCTGCGTTAGATAAAGCCGGAGGATATTGTAGAAAAATCGGTTCATCTGAAATATACAAAAAAATAGTTAGTCTGTGAGGAAGATGCAAATAATATGGGGGATATTTACTTGAATTGAAATATTTTTAAGGTTTTTTACTACAAAAATTTTATCACATGCATATGTATACCATTAACAGTTTTTATATTTAATAAAATTAGTTTTGTATGTAAATATATTTACATAACCAAAATATTAAATAAAATTTAAGAAATTTAATATCAGTACCTTATACAAATGATAAAAAATTTTTTAAATGTACAGTTGTTTGAAATGTAAAATTTTTTTAACTATATTAACAAAAAGCAAAGCATTTCTCACATTTGATTCCTTGGTTTAGCCAAAAGCGACGTTAAGGCTCTTTTAGAATAATAATATTTATAATACCATTGATATATTTTCGTATAAGTTAAGTAGTATATAAGACTAAAAAAAACAATCCGATTTTTATTAATTGCAGCAAGGAAAACTCGAAATTATTAAAAAAAAATCCTTACAATTTTTTTTTGTTAGTTAATGCCTTTTACATTGTAGGTGGCGATATATATTTCCCTAACTTTCTTTATTTTGAATAGTTTTGTGTTTTACTAAATTTGTGATGAAATCACTAAATTTTTTGAAAAATATATGTTTCAAATCACCTTAATACAAAAATTCCCAGTGTGCGGTGTAGCAAAAAACCGTCATAAAATTGTTGTTATGACAATATTTTATTAATAAATAGTTCTTAGTGTAAATCAAAGGTTATTTTATTATCAATTGAGTTTGAGCGGCAACGGTAATTTTTTATTCCCTGTAAAAAGCATTAATATTTATATTTCAAAGCTGTACATCACGCCGAAAAAATCAATTGTGAGTATTTAAACGTTCAGTTGAAATAAATATTAATTTTTTATTATAAAAATATTATCTTATTGAGGTGTTTTTGCTGAACCAGTCTAGAGGCGGACATAGAAATTTTACATCTTATAATATTTATATGTTACAGTGAAAGTGGAAGCAGCAAAAAAACCTCTTGAAAATGACGGAGGAGGAATAACATTACCAGACTTTCGAACCGAAGTGTTAGAAACCTTGTGTCTGGTAGGCATTTTGCCACTTTTCACTCGGTTCAAAGACATGATTTCGAACTTTTTTTCACTACTACATGAATTGAGATAAATAAACAATTTTTCTGAATATTATCAAGGCTTGTGTTAAATATTATACAATATTTTTTTTTGATTTTTCTATGCTATTACCGGAGATATTCACAAAATTACGAACATAGTTGCGTCCAAAAACCAAAATTTAAAAATTGAAACCCAAATATTTTTGAAAACATTAAAGAGATTTTTATAAAATAAAATGTATATTCTTTATCTATCAATAAGTAAGCTTTACAGCAAGCATAAATTCATTGAAATCAAATTATATGTATTTGTAAAAGATATAAAGCCAACAAAGTTTTCCATGCCCGAGGTAGTCAACTTTGACACCTTGTAGCCCACCGTGCGTTTCAACACGGTGCTCTAAATTTTAATATTCTTAAAGCTTAAGCTGAAAGTCCATAACACCCGTTGTATGCCACGTCGTGTTTTATATTTTTATACTTACATACATATTTCTACACGTTCTATCTTTTTTTAAATTCAAGTTACATGCAACGCTTTTTATGCGTCAAGTTTATTGTTTTGATCAGCAGTAGTGTAAATACTTCCATCAAATAAATATAACTTTTGCAAAATGGAAAGTGAAATTGAGAGTTTAAAGGAATTCATTGGGTTTGTGCTTTTTCGCAACATTAATTAGCTGCTTCTCCATTGCACTTGCTTAATAAATTTATAAAATTAATAAACATAAACAGAGACGACAGTCAGTACGTAAAAGCAATCGACAACTAAAATGGGAATTTTTTTTTGTGAAAAAATTTGTTTTAAAAAGTTAATTTTAATGTATTTTGTTTTTAAAAATATTTTTAAACTTTATTACAACAGGTTAGTTTTTGATTAAAACTATATAAAAATTCCCGCTTTTTCCCGTTACAATGTTAACTATTAACTATGATGACTTTAGAAAAATCCATTTTAATACTAATTTAATTTAAAGAAATATAAAGTTTTGTATAAAAAACAAATGCGGTTCTGGTATATAAAAAGTTTGGCGAACACTGACGTACCACTGATTATATATGTTTTATGATTATTACATCGTTTTTGTTTAAAAAGAAAAAAAAAAACAAAACAATTATCATATTGAAAGAACACAAAAAACTGAATGTAGGGATTTTTGCAAATATTTTGTTTTTACAAAAAGTTTAATAAATCAATTAGTTTTTAACAGATTTTAAAAACCAAAGTAATTTTTTTCCTTACAAAATATACTTTCATATTATGTGTATAAAAATAGTGTTCTCTTACAAAATACTGCAAAAAAATGTCTGAATATGAAAAACAGCGAAAAAATTGAATGGAAAATGCCTTAGCGGTTAAATTACTAACATTTTTTTGAGAGTAACATAAACATCATATACATCATTTTAAAGGCCTCAGTCTGTTCTTTCTAAATTCGTTCTAAAATCGAAAATAAATCGGTTAATAGTCAACTAAGTTACAGACCTATAAGTGCATAGAAGTACGAAAAACCGGGTTTTTACCCGTAACTTCAGATTTTGGGGTGTCCCGGAAATTTCAAATAGAGATTCTTGATCTACTCGACTGCACCTACAAGAAAAATGATATTACTTTCTAGGTATTTTTTTGTCACACTGTGTTATTTAGTAACACAAAAGATAGAATGCATAGATTAGATAAATTTAATGTTGTTTACAAAATACCACGTAAGGGTACTGATCGGGGCAAGATTAGATTTTTTAAGATTTTATTTTTAAAAATTTTCCCAAACAAGCATTTTTGATATAACTTGCATAAATTTGCATTACGCAAGTTGGCAGCTCTTTTTAACAGAAATTGCTCCATAAGTGGTATCCGCAAGCTATCATTAAAAACTCTTTACCCAAATATTTTGCATGTTACATGTCTGGCTCATGGGTTGCATAAAATAGCAGATTTTGTTCTCTTACATTTTGCAATGTTAATTCACTTGTTGCAAATTGCAACGCAGTTTTTCTTAAGGTAGAAATATATATGTACATATGTACATACATAGTGTGTAGTATTTTTACAAATAAACTAATTCCCTTAATTAATTTTCAGGCGCACTCTCGTATCAATTTAATGCATTCTATATGCTTAACCCTCATACGTTCCTCAAAATATGTTACAGTAGAGTCCCTCGGGTGAAAATCAACCATGTGTAATATTTACTGATTTTGTAATGAAAATATTTGTTTTTTTTCATTTAATTCAATTTTTTTATTTACATATGTTTTTAATTTCCAGTCTTCAGTAAAATAATAAATTAAAGAATAAAAACAACTTAAATCATCCATTAAATTCAACCGGATGTTGATATCACAAACAAAAATTTAAATTGATTTAGTAAAAAGAAAAAATAACTAAAAAAATAAAAATAAATAACTAATATTTCTCGTTGCAATTGCTGCATACAAAATATGCAATTTTGTGTTGCCCGCAAATAAATTTTTGGCAGGATTACACATGACGAATAAGCCTTACTATCATTTTTCGGGCAAATCTCACATCGGGAACCCGAACTCAGTTTTCTTCTTTTCCCATTTGATGACGTAGAAGGCTCGTCGCTAGTTTGACGTATGGTGTTCACCAACGTAATTGCAGTATCTGACCTTGGTAAATGAGGACGCCGCTGAATTTCCGCTTTGACTAATTCCATTCCCAATTCATGAAGAAACAACCTTCTTTTGTTTAGTTTTCCTTTATTCTAATCGTTGTTCATTTCTTGCCACAAAACGTACGCATTTACTGCTGATATGTCAATCATATTGCAAAACAATACTTGGGGCTATCGATTAGTTTTTCTTTTCCCCGTATAAGTACCCACCAGCTGATCTAAGGTGTCTACCCCGGCTTTAGTTTTATTATTTCCTTCATTCAATACAGATTTGTCATGATGAAGAGTACTTAGGGCGTTGACAATTTTGTGAAATCTTGTCGTTGAAAAAGAACATGATAGAGAAAACTGCACGCTTACGAAGTTCTTGTTTCGTTGATTGCGGCAAAAACGTTTTAAGGGACTGTACTGTGCCCACAATAGTGTTTTTTCTTTTTAGCAACTCAAGTGCAAGATCATATGATGTAAAAAAATTATCACACGTTATATTTCGCCCTTTTAGATCTCTGATTAGGTCTAGAACCACTCTTTGGCCTTGATTTTTTTCGGGTGCTGCATCAGGAGCTGACTTACCAGTGTATATTTGCAAATTCCATGCAAAATTTGTCACACTGTCACACAGAACCCACAGCTTTATACTATATTTTGCCGGTTTCGACGGCATATACTGCTTAAATTATCATCTGCTTCGGAATCCCAATAGTTGCTTATCAAATGTAACGTTTTCATGTGGGATATAAATATGTTGTTGTTTATCTACCCATTTATCCCATAGCCCTCTGATTGGAGCTAATTTATCACGAGCTCTGCGTTCACTTCTGCTGTTCTTATCATCAAATCGAATAACTCGACACAGTTGACACGTTGATCGGAATAAAGATCGTCCTGTTTGTTCACTCCACAAGCTTTCTAGTGACTCACCATGTGATTTATACACGCCAGCCAATACAAGTAGGCCAAAAGACGATTGTAATAAGACATCATCAATATCTTGCCAACCATTTCCATAAACGCGAAGCTCCTCCACATTTGTACACTTTATGATAATTTTTCGTAAAGTTTCTGGAAAACATATAAAAAATGCGTCTTTCATACTAGCAATACAACTTGAAGCATAATAAGTTATTCCAACTCGATCGCGGATAATATTTTCTGCACATGCTCGTCCAGATCTTGGCAATTCAGTAAATTTTTTATCTTTAGATAAAATGCTTGTTTGAGTGCGTACATCTAATTCTTCTTCATCGCTTTCATCACTCAACGGGAATATCTTCTTCGGAATCTGAAACAGAGCCCTCTCCATCACTTTCTTCCAAACTTTCCATTATCTGTTCAATTTCGTCATCAAACAAACGCTAAGAAATTCACAATTTTTTTGTTTTTCAGTAACAATTTTATTCCTCAATAATTTTTTTTACCTTCTTATTTATGGACATTTTTTTTTAAATAAAATTGCCACAACGTGAACTTGTTTTCAAATTAATTTTTTAAAACGGGAAAAACATAGCTTTAGATTAGGAAAACGTGTGGTTGGACTGTGCTGCCAGAAATATTTAATTTTCGTCATAAAGGTTACCATTATAAAATAATTATTACACAATTTTCTTAATGGGTGAAATTTCACCCGAGGGACTTTAACGTAATTTTTCAAATACTTTCGAAATTATTAATTCTGTAAAGAAAATTTTTCGGTTTTTTAATGCAAAATACTAATTTAGAAAATTAGAAAAAGTTTCATTTGTATTAAGTAAAATTTGTAAAAGATTTATGGCTTTAAAATTAAAAATGGGTGAAATTTCACCCGAAGACCGTATGAGGGTTAAGTCATGTTCCACTAGATAGCGATCTTGGTTAAAGGCTGCTATATATTATTGTGACGTCTTCATTAAACGAAGCAAGGTGTGCTCTATAAGTGCTAATGTATGTATAAAACTTAGTTAATTCACAGTAAAATCACTGCAATGATTAGAAATAAAATTACTAAAACTGGCAAATTTCTTGATTGTACTAAATAAGCCATTGACGTATCATTGTACTTTTCGAATTTGAAAAGCAGTTTAAATGAGAGCGTGCTTGAGAGAATAGCGTTCCTCTCCATCTTGCAGAAAACACAGCGACCTTTTGCATCGGGCAATTCAGAAAATTGTAAAATAATCATCTGTTTAAACAAATAAACAATCTCGAATGAAAATTTTGATTTGAGCCTAAATAAATACTTATCAAATTAGAATAAGTTTAGTCAAATGCAAGGCAAAATACATGAATGTGTATAAATAGTATGTGACGGGTTTGTATGCTGCTGCACCTGTAAACATATATTTATGTATAATGGACGACAGTCATCCAATCGGAACCGTCATAAGTGCTTAAATTTAACCTCTCCAAGTGGATCTATTAAGAGAGTAAATCAGGAGGATGCTTGTACAACATGAATAATTGAAGACTGTCGTCCCTTTACTGCTATTAAAGAAACAGGATTCGGCAGAACGGCAAATTTTTTTAAATTTGTGTACGTTATGGCACATATATTGACATCAATGATTTGTTTCCTGCTCTATTTACACTTTTAAGCCGCATAACGAAAACAGCCCAAGAAAATAAGAACAAAGTGAAATCAAAAATTGCAAATATAGTAAGTAAAGGTGAAGCATCAGTAACCAGTGATCTTTGGTAAGATAACTATGTAAAGATAATTTTTTTTCTGCGCTACTTTACATTTCCAAAAGAACTTTGAGTTGATTGCAATGTAAAGAAAGCTCTGGAGAGCTACACAAGGCTGAATTTTTCAAGTCATTCATTTTCCAATGTTCTGTACTCTGCGTTTGAATGTACAGGCAAGCTAACAGAACTCATTAGTTCGTGCCAAAAAAATTTTAAAATATTTTAAAAACGAAAGTCTCCAACATCTGCTGCAAACTTCATTGAAAAACCATTGCCCTACACGTTGGAATTCACACTATGTCATGTTTAAATCAATCTCAGACAACTGGATAAAAGTAAATGCAGTTCTAACCGATAACTCAGAAACTCACGGATTATATATCAATTCTACAATGCTCGGTTAATATGTGTGCCTGTTTTGATGTCGTTTTCACAAAGCTTCAAGGATGTAGTTTCCCTTCGATATGTTTTATTATTCCATCAATTTACCGTCTCAAGAAAATTTGTGAAGTTAAGGAAAATGATGTTCAAGCTATTTCAGCCTTGAAGACAAACATTTTAAAAAAGTTAGATAAGTTTTGGGTTTCTAATTTAAGTACATATCAGAAAACTGGCATTTTTGTATCCACCAGCAATTAATGAGCAACTAAGTGATTTGGATGCAATAAAAGATTCCATCGCCACTGAATTCATAATTTTCAGTGCCACCCTTGCCAACATTACCATCACCCAATTTACATGTATCACACAATTATATCTCAAGTGAAAGTTCTACAAATATTTCACCTTGTTCAATTACTTCATTAAACAAAGAAGTGCAGGGTTTTCCAAATCCATTGAGACGCTCTATGATGTCAGCCCCAGAAAGTGGATGGCAAGGGTTATCACGCTACTGTATGGGAAACATATCAATAGATGAACATTTGATGTGATGTGATCTAAAAAGAGAAGTAACACTCACGCAATTAGTATGCCTACAAACCCGTAGGTGTGTTACCTTCTTTGGGAAAGGGATAGTGAGAGAGGACAGATGGTGAATGAGAGAAAGCTTAATTTTTACAACTCTGGGGGGTTACTCTCTATTGCGATGCGAAAGAAAATTGGAACAAAATAAAACTAATTTTACACTGAAATCGCTTTCGCATCGCAATAGAGAGTAAACCCCCTGATATTGCGCGTTGTGTCAGTTTTTAGATCAGTGTTGCAGCGCCTCTGATGTCAAGTAGGTGCATTAAATGTGTTTTATGCTGTTGTAGCCATTTTATTAATTATTTTACTTCGCCGTCGATTTTGTTACAATACCGACCGAAGGAGGGCGCTGTGATGTCCGCTAGCATACACACCAGCATCAATTGCTGCCAGTACTGTTCAGTGACCAGTGGGGCTATGCCTTCATCACTTAAACACTCCGACAACAACAAATACAATGACATACTAATGCACATCTGAAAAAATGATGGATATTATGACTTGCCTGAAGCTGGGCTCGAACCCACGTTCTTAGACATTATTTGCTTTGTAGTCCACGCGCTAACTACTTCAGCCAACAGCACCCAAGATTGTCAAGACTGTTTCCTTTTAATTATAAAATTATTTCTAATAAACTATCTGTTTTGGATTATTTCTTTAATATGTATGTAAAATGTATACGTGAAATATAAAAATAAATAAATATTTTTTTAAATATTTTTATACCCTTCAACAAAAAATTTGGAAAGTTTATCATTCCATATGTAATTTCTTCATTATTCTTTTATTCTGGATCCTTATAGATGGAGAAGAAGAATGAGTGCTGTGTGTCTGTCCGTGTGCTATTGTAGAATACCCAGAACGAAGGCCTCACACAACATAGAGACCTACCTTTTGGACCATTCCGTTGGAATTTGTCTCAGAATTTTCATGTTTAAAAATTAGAGAACTGTGTCCAATAATTAACGAGATATAGCTAAAAAAAAAAACAATTCATCTTATGTGTCTTATTCTGTTGTTTTGTATGGCCCCAGCTATCCTACTATCGGTTTTATGAACAGTTCTGATAAGGTTTCTATAGAAAATAATGGAAGTCGGTCCATTAACGGCTAAAATATGGGCAAACAAAAATTATTCCTAATAATTTTTATTTTTAAACATTTTTTGAAAAAGTTGTGATGAGTTTCATACCTACAACGCAGTGATTGTTAGTTTCAAGCGCTTCTTATACACCACAGAGCGCTCATTGATATATCTTATGCATTATAATAGCTTGTTTCTACTACGAGTTGAATCACATGCTTCGCTTTCTCAATCATGTTTATAAATCATGCTTGCTTAAATTTTCTGAATTGTTTCTGTAGTCCGTTAACATTGTAAGGTATTCTGGATACGACAGCTCCACTAAAATCTTTTTTGCATCCATTGTTTTTTTAGCTTATTTATGTTCAAAAATTAACTTTTTTAATTAATTTTTTTAATTGAAAAGGTTTTCGTGCTTCGCAAGTAGATTCATGTTTTATCTACTTGCTTCACTTTCAAAATTTTGTATGGCGAAGCAAGTTGATTCGCTCATGATTATGGATTGAAGCGTAATTAGAGAGCGAGGCACGTACCGTTGAAACAGGGCATTAAATACTTAAACTTAAAATTCTTTATAGAAATTGGTGTGATTGTTGTAATTACGCTATTTTTAGTCCATACAATAACACACTTTTGAACACATACAATTACCCTGCCATGTGTTTATGTGCACATGTCATTTGACATTTTGACTCTTTTCGGGTATTTTATGACGCTTTTTTGGTCTCGTTACCCTTTTATATTTTCCTAATGCCCTTTCTTCAAATAAGGTATTTATTTTTTTACGCTTTCTATATTTTTTGTGGTATTTTTGGTGCTTTTTGTTACAACTATGTTGATATTGATTTTTTGTGCAATTTTAGTGCTTATTTTGCAAAAATGCATTTTTTTAATTGTCCTGTTTTTTAAGTAGTTCTCGAATTTGCTATCAAATTTCAAAAAATTCGGGCAATAAACACCCAAAAAAGGATAAGCATTAGATATTAAAAGATATTAAAATAAAATAGATGAAAAACGCAGAGCTTTTCAGTCAGCCCACGCGGACAATGTTAAGCCTTACAACGATTTATAATACTTGGTTAAAAGTATTACAAATAAGGTCATCGTTTCTATAGAAAACTTTGATTATCTAGAAGGTAATATAGATGAAAATGTTAACGAATTTTGTTACCTTGGCTATCATTTAGAATTAGAATAATTGATCATGACAAACAAGAAATAATACGGAATTTAATAGAATTTATGAAATATCTCGTACTCGAACTTAGACGTAAACTTCCTTCAAAATTTTAATTGCTGAAAAAATATCGCTATTTAGTGAGGATAATATTTTTAAAAATCACGAAGCGGATATTATTGAATTTATACAAAATTTCATTAATGACTCGTCTCCAATAAATAAAATAGAAATTTCCCTAAAGAATAAAATTATAAAATTTTATTAAATAACCGATATTTCGCCACTTCCTTGTGTGGCTTCTTCAAGGAAATATAAATATTTTTAAATAAAAAATTTTTACAATATTATTATTGAAATTATTTAAAAAATATTTATATTTATCTGAAGAAGCCACACAAGGAAGTGGCGAAATATTGGTAATCTAATAAAATTTTATAAACGTTTTTTATAAAAATTTGACCTATAGCTCGAGATAAATTAGATTCATTTAAAACACAAAAGGTCGAAAAAATATATAAGAATAATGAAATTGTTTTCCTATATAACGTTGTACATATTTATTTTGTTAATCTTTGTTTTTTAATGAATCGTTATTTTATTTTAAGTTTTTGTTTTCTCCTAAATGAATTGAATTGATAATAAAAAAATGTTTATTTAAAAATTTTAATATTTCAACATGATTTTTTGTGTTTAACGTTTTTACACTTTTTTGAGTGGAAAATTTACCCCACATTTTCAAAAAATTTATTTTTAATTTTATTTTTTTCTCTTGGCGCTTTTTACCTATTTTTTTCGTAATTTTTTAATCACGTGAGTGAGCGTGCATGAGCAGATTTTTTGCGTGATTGTTTCGTGATTTTTTCGATTTTGAAATTTTTCCATATTTTTAATGAGAGCAATTCACACAGACGAACAAGAAAATTTAAGTTTTTGGAAAATAGCTAAAGATCTTTCAATTCTGAAAAAATTGGCTAAGCAAACACTGTGTATACCATCCAGCTCAGCTACAAGCGAAGGCGTTTTTTCAACGCCAGGAACAATTCTTGGAAAGATGTGAAAAAGACTTCACGGGAAACATTTTTACAAAATTTTATTTTTCCATAAATCTATTTATCTATTAACGTTAAAGTACAAGATCTTACTTAATCTTAATATTTATGTTACAGAGATTGCATATGAGCTAGAAAATGAATGATTTTACATAATTTAAAATTTCACTTCAAAACTTTAAAATAAAAGAAAATTTATATTTTCTTTAAGAATTTACAATTGTATTCAATTGTCAAATTTAATTTTAATTACAAAATTTTAAATCGCATGATACATAAGTATGTACATAGATGTATGTATATGGGTAAATCCTGCGTGAGAACCCTACATTCGTACGCGTTTTCACATTAATATATAAAAAATTTTTTGGTCTCTCAAAAGAGGTATCTTCAACTTCTGCATGGTGTTTAGTGGGATATAAGTTATAATTTTTAGCAGGTATTTTTTGCGAAATAATTGATCACAAAGTTTTGTGACACACTCTACAAAAAAACCGTAACTTTGAAAGTTAAAGTGTGTTTCGAATTTTGCATAATAAAGTACAAAATATATAGTTCCTTAAAGAAAGATGAATATAAGAAAATTCTAAAACTACTTATTTTATCGTTTTTTTGTCAGAAGACATGAACCCTTTGTGACTCACGTTAAATTTTTTCTATCCTATTTTCTTCTGAAATTTCATACCTAATTTCAATGTTTCCAAAATGGTAAACACAAAATTTATTTGCTAAAATTGAAGTGAATTCAATGTTTAAAAATATGATTTTCGATCGGGCCATCTTCATTAACACTAAAGTAATGATATGAAATATTACATAAAATTTTAAAAAAACTTTTGTTTGTTGAGGGTTTTTTTAGCTAGTCTATATACATACATGCATTTCATTGGTGCTAAAGCCAAATCATCAGTAGACTAGCTAAAAAATCCCTCAACAAACAAAAGTTTTTTAAAATCTTTGAAAAAAGATATCGAGGCAATCTCGATTAATATAAATTTAATATTACATAAAACATTACATAAAAAATAAGTCACTTTCAAAAAATGTTGTTTGGTAGACTGTTTCAGAAAAGTATATTTCTCAGTTAAACATAATTTTCCTCTTTTATTGCAATTTTCCAATTGTATGTATATTTGATTTTTCTATTTGCATTCAGAAATTTCAATATATAAATACTTATAGGTTGTGATTTTTTCGTGAGCATGAGTTTCGTGATTGTGACTAACTTTTCTTTTCACTCACATAAGCGTGAGTGAACGTGAGCCAAAAATATGAGGTCTTGCGTGAGCGTGCATGAGTGAAATTTTTTTTATCGTGAGCGTGCATGAGCGTGAGTGAAAAGTTACTCACGATCCCATCTCTAATATGTATATAAGTAATAAGATTTTTTTTATAAATGTACGTGGTTGCATGCAATTTTATATGGTTTATTGTTTTTTCCGTGGGGAAGGGAATAAGTAATTTGATAGTTTTTCTCTTTAAATAAATGCAATAAATGCAAAGTTTACCTATTTTATACTGTAAACTGTATAAGAAGAGCTTGTGATTAACAATCGGTATGAATCTCACCACATTTATAATATAATTGATTAATGTCTAAAATAAGAACTGTACACAAGAGATGTGCTTCAATAAAATCGACCGTAGCGCAGGTGGGCCAAAAAAAAGTGTAGGACACATAACGAAAGAAAGTCTATTAGCTATATCTCATTATTTATTGGACCGATTGTTCTAAGTTTTTAACCGAAAAGTTCTAGAACAAATTTCAACAGAATGGTCTAAAATTAAGTTCTCTATGTTGTGTGAGGCCTTCGTGGTTATTCCACCAAATATTGCATACGGACATCGCTCATTTGCTTTCTCTATCTATAAGGATCCAGAATATATATACTTTATGGGGTCTTAAAAGAATAGTGAAGAGGGAATGATATATTCCCTTTCCAAATTTTTTTGGTGAAGAGTATAAAAATACTGTTGATGTTATAAAACATGTAAGAAAAGAGCAACGTAAACAAAATTTAGAAAAATATGAATCATATATTCTTTAAACAAAATCAAGTAAAATAAAATTCGCACAAAAACATAAATGTGAAAATAAGGCCAAGTTCTTAAAACAAACAAAAAAATAATTATGGGCACATCCTGCGTGATGAACGCTACATTCGTACACATTTTCACTTTAATAGTCGTATGCAGCTATGTTCTGTAAATCACTTTTGATGAAAGTGATTTGAAATCACTGAAATGGTGTTCTACGCACAAAAAATGTAATCGTGTGATTTGAAACCGGTAAGCTAACGACTGCCGATTTTGAATCACTTGCTCATATTTTGTAATTATTTTGCTATGAACTTAAAAAAACTGCTTGAGTACTTTATATAATCTGTTTTTTACTTATTTATATATTATATCTTTTATACAAAATAAACCTAAAAATTCACTAATTATTGAAGACATCACTTGCTTTTAAATAAAAAAATACTTTTGTTTAGCAATCTTCGTGATTTACTTATTGCTCTTTATTAGTCAGCTGTTTTATTTTTTTTTTCGAAAATACATCTGTAGTTACCAGATTCACAAAATGTAAGAGCCAAGTGAAATATTGTTAATTTATTGAATTAAACAAATAATTTAAAACAAAATTTAATTAAACTTATAATGAAAGAGTTCTCAAAACTGGTAAATTTTAGTAGGTAAATTCAATGATTCTAAAGCACCGAGCCACCTAAACAGTGGCGGATACATGGAAACACACATGAACACTGATGATGGGAGTGTAGCGGCTCTCGAAAAACAACGTTGTTTCTGTTCTGCCGTGTAAGTTGAAATTAATTAGTGTTAAAAATTTTTTCTTGTTCCTTTGGAATATTGTCTCATGTCCAATTCTTTCTGACTAAAAACGTTGCGAACATTAGCCAAAAAATAATAATCACTTTGGATTGGAAAACTACTGAAATTAACTTGGGTTTTGAATAAAAGAATTACAAATACCTATTTTCCACAACTCTGTATTTTTCGAAAATTTTTGACAAACTTCTGCTAAAATTTATTTTTTTTATATATATTGTATTTAACTTCTGGATAACTTTTTCCAAGTTAATAATTTAATGTGGGCTTAAAATGTATTTTAAGAATTGTTCGCAATTTATCAAATATTTTTCAAACAGTCAGTTTCTATCATATACATACATATAAACTTTGGAACGACTGACCGAAAAAAAATATTTTAAAATTTGTCTGTATTTTCGATCGGAATGTTTAAAATAAAACTCCCAAACATTTGTGGGGAGTAGCGATGAGAGTTCGCGAGCTGTGTCGTGTCTAAAAATGGTATATGCATACATATTTGTATTTTGTTTGTATATTTTCGTATTTTCCCCGATACAACATATACAAAATTGTAAGCCAAGATCTTAGGAGATAAGAAATTTACTTTTTCATATTCATATAAAATGAACTAGTCTTATATTCATTAAAAACTCCTAAGAAATCATAGTTTTGTGGAATATCGCATTGTCGATAGCATGCTCTACCGAATTTAATGAATTATTGGACGTGGTTTAATGGCAAAATCTTGCGTAAAATAAGCCGAATCTATGGTATGAATTTGAAAGCAAAAACCTTTTTGTTTGCGAGTTGATCGTAATTTTTCATATTTATTTAAATAAAAACTGTTTTTAATTAAATTCATATGGTTCCTAACAGGCTGAATATGAATTTCCGAATTCATATTTTTGAAATAATTTGTTAATCGATAATGTTTCAGGGAGTAGCCCATATGTATATGTACATACATACATATTTATGGGCTTATTCACAAACGATTAATAAAATTAATGTGTGCATTAAAACCGGGTATTTTCATATAAAAATCCAACATTAAACTTACATAACTTTATTAATCGTTTGTGAATAAGGCCATTAATATATTACATACAGTAGAAACTCGATTCTTGTACGTAATGAAAACCGGGCTCGGTGCAAGTTTCGAGGTTGTCGCAAGTACCGAGTATTAATTTCCCATACAAAATAAAAGGCACATACAGCTGTTTAGAATCTAAGTTTAATATTTCAATTCAAAACACTTAAGTTTAACGCATTCGTATAACAGTAGATACATATTTTATGTGGAATTAAAGAAATTTAAAATTTTTGTTTTGTACAAAGTCGCTTGTTCAGTACTACAGTACTGCTTCTTAGTCTCTGGAGCATCATAATATCGTCTAATGAAGCATTGTTTTGCTCCGTCCATTCTAAGCAAATGTTGAATGCTGATATAGTCTTCTCCGATGTAACCTGCTTCGTATTGAGTACCACATCGCCGGTTGCTTCACCATCAGTAAGGTCATCATCGGTACACTGCTCTATCATTGTGTGATATTTGCTGCAATGGTTCTACTTTTTGAAGCAAAGTTGCAATGGATTGAATATTGAATGCATCGTCAGCTAGCTGTAAACGTAACTCTGAAAGAGGAATGACATCTTCATTATCCCAGTCGGATGATTTATTACATAGTTTTTGAAATGATGACCAAATTGAAGACTCAGTAAGGGCATTCTACGCATTAGCTAAAAAACTTAAATTTTTTCTTTGCCATTATGACACCGCACCTCTCAATAGTCAGCTTAAAACTGATAACAACATTTCATCAGCAGCATAAAACGACAGGGATTTCCCGAAATGTATTCAGTCTAAGAAAACGTAAACAAAGCAGCACGCAAGAGTAAAACAAAAATGTTGCAAGTATCGAGTTCAAAATTTTCGGATGTCGCGAGTACTGAGTGCGTAATGTTGCAAGAATCGAGGTGTGCAAGTATCAAGTATGTGCAAGAATCGAGTTACTACTGTACTTTTATGTGCATTTGTTATTTATGCATATAACCGGCATCATAATTTCCTCATTGCCAGTAGATTCGGAACTATCATTTGTTATGATTTATGCATTATGTATGCGATGGGATAATCGGCTGTTTATTTAATTGTGAACCCTCCTCTCTACAATTAAATAAACAAACATCCGATGATTTCGCTTAAAAATACTCGTTTTTATACCCCTCACCAAAAAATTTGGAAAGGCGATATATAGGTTTGTCATTCAGTATGTAATTTCTTCATTATTCATTTAAGACCCAATAAAGTATATATTCTGGATCCTTATAGATAAAGAAGTCAAATGAGCGATGTCCGTCTGTCCTTCTGCTATTTTTTGGTGTAAGTAGAATTAAGGCCTCACACAACATAAATAAAGACAAATTTTATACCATTCTATTGGAATTTTTCATAAAATTGTTCGGTTTGAAAATAACAAAACTCAGCCAAATAACAATAACAAAAACTATAGCCAAAAGACTTTTTTGTTATATTTCCTATTCTGTTGTTTTTTTATGGCCCCAGCTGTCCTACGGTCAGTTTTATGATGCAGATCTCTTGTATGGAGTTCAACGAAGGTTTAGACTGAAAATAATTGAAGCCGGTCCATTAACGACTAAAATATGAGCAAAAAAATGACATTCAAAATAATTTTAGTTTTAAAATTTTTTGAAAAAGTTGCGTTGAGATTCAATCCAAAAACCTACTGGTTGGTAGTCACAACCGCTTCTTGTACACCACAGAACAGTTGTATTTTTCATAGTAGTTTATGCGTTTAAGAAAAATAGAAAAAAATTTATTATAAAATACTAAAACTTCAATTTCTTGATGGAAATCAGTGTGGTTGTTGTAAATTGGCCCTTTTTGTCACACATACATATATTACACACATACTGAAATGCGTTCATGGCCACATGTACACATTGTGTGTATGCATGTGTAAACTAAACAGTCTTAAAGTAAAGATTTGTTGTTTTTTTGTTTGTTTCTTTAAAAATTTTTTGTACGTTTATTAGTATAATAAGTATAATATTATGGATGCGTATTACAGTATTTTTTCTCGCTTATATTTTCTTGTAAATAATCATAATTATTTTTTATATTAAAGAAATGTAATGGATCGTCAATACACTATGTACGAGTAGATATACAAAATCAATGAAATTGAATTTTAGTTTTGTTTTGAAAATGTATTAATATTTAATTTTTATGACTATTTGTGATTTCAGAAGATAGGCAAAATTGATGCTTATATCCTGTTTAATACTTGTGTAATTTTAATTATTTTCTATATTCAGGTGCAGAGGGTACCTGCAGTATATCAGAACCCGGTACTATTATTGTATTTGTACAATGTGATACAAAATCTTTTGACAATTAAAATGTTGTTTGGATACTTAGTAACACATAACAAAGCAGAAAAATATCTTCCCGGCTAGAATTTGATAAGAAATGTTTCTTTCATTCTGTAACATCAGTGAGTTAATCTTCAACAGCACTTCAATTAATTGCTTTTTCTATAAAATAAAAACAAAGTTTGATGTAAGAATTTAATTTGATATCAAGCTCCAAAATGTAATTAGCAAAGAAACTAAAAAATTGAAAACTCCGCGAAAATAGCGCATACTCTAATAATTGCAACTGCAATATTGGAAATTATTTCCAAAATTTATTTAAAAAAAAATCATATAATTGGCAATCGGCAGCCAAAAACCTTGAAAAAATCTCTAAAATGCCAAAAATTCTTAAAAATATGAGAACATCAGGAAAATTGTATGATTCAATATTGATTAAAAAACAGAAAAATTATAGAGTAAAAAACTTACAAAATATCATTTCCATTGTCAAAATTAAACTTTTATTAAAAACTATTTTGTATTTGGAATAAAAATTTAAAATGCATTTGTATTTTGAACAAAAGTATTGCAAATACCTACTTTCCACAAATTTATATTTGGCTTCTAGATTGCATTATCCAATTGAATAATTTAATGTGGGCTTGATTAAAATGTATTCTAAGAATAGTTCGCAATTCATCAAATATTTTTCAAACAATCAGTTCCTATCGTATACATACATATGAACTTTCGATTTTTAGATCGGAATGTTTGGGGAAAATTTCCAAAAATTATATGCATACATATTTGTATTTCATTTTTTTGCATATTTTCGTATTTTCTCCAATTCAAGATATCCAAAATGATACTTTAAGATCTTAGGAGATAAAAAATTGATTTCCTCATATTCATATAAAATTAACCGGTCTTACATTCATTAAAAACACCTAAGAAATCATAGTTTTGCGGAATATCGCATTGTCGATAGCACGCACAACGGAATTGGAAGCGGATTAGTGGTAAAATATTACGAAAATAAGTCGAATTATGGGTTGGATTTGAGAGCAAAAAGCTTTCTGTTTGCGATTTTATCGTAATTTTTCATATTTAGTTCTCTGTCTTACTTAGTAAACGCAGAAGAAGATTTAAATAAAAAATGTTTTTAATTAAATCGATCTGTTTTCTTAGCAGGCTGAATATAAATGACCGAATTCGTATTTTTTAAATCAATTGTGGTTGAAATTCCATTGTGTTTCTATATCAGAAATATACAGGTTATATTGAACAAAACCTTTATCGTCTGGTGCAACCGCAATACAGATAAGTAAATGGAAAAGTTAAACAAATTTTGAAAAGACAACTATCAGAATACCACTAGTTTACATACGTACGTACATCATACGAGTTTCAAAGAAAAAATTAAATTAAAATTATGAATTAAAATATGCTGTTATATTTAATAATTTAAAATTTTTTCTTGCACCGTCAAGTTATTTTTATTTTTGGTGCTATTATTATATCAAATAAAAACGTCGACAACTTACTAAATTCATTATATAATTATTTTATCACTGTTCAAAATCCTATCTGATAACATATTGGATATTTTTGAAAAATAAACCTTTTATCGTTCATAATATTGGAAAAAATTAAAAAATTTATTATAAATGAGATTGTGCCTGGTTTTTTAAATAAATTGTGGAACAAGCTTTTTCAAATAATTAGTAAAAGTAATTAAAATAACTAAAATGTATCAAAAATTCTTTAAAAAATAGCTGTTCAGGACTCGAAACCGTGCCACCGGATAATGTACGGTTTCAAATCCTGAACAACCATTTATAATTTTTTTTTTTAATTTTTGATACATTTTAGTTATTTTTATTACTTTTACTTGTTCGAAAGTTTTTTAAAGAATTTTTGATATTTTTAATCATTAGACTAACAGATTTATGTAATAGTTGGCGATTTTTTAATCGATTTTGGGAGAATTTCTTCATTATTAAATCTTTTCTAAAATTTCAAATCATTTCTTTGTTTAATCGAAGACCACTGGCTTTTTGATAAAGACGTTGAAACACTTCTTGGATGTGTGAAAAATTATATAAGTGCTAATAAGGGGATGAAAGTGTTACAAATTTGTTACGAAATTCATAATGCATTTTGTTTGCATAGCAGCACTAGAATGACTTGTAAACTCATGCTTCCAGTGTTGCATTGCAAACTGTGTTTATGAAATCAGCCAATACTATGAAATAGAGATTAGAACCAATAATGCGTGATCGTGATTAATTTTTTGTTTCCATCACGTGGGGGTGCGTCCGTGAGACGGTGAATGGCAATTTTTTTTGCTTTAATGTATTTTTTCTATTTAAATAATTTTTTTTATTTTTTTCGTATTTCGTGGGCGTGAATTTTCGTGATTGTACTTCTTTCGTCACTCCATACTATGGTGAAGGGTATAAAAGATTCGGCACAGCCTTACATGTTTTTTAAAATATTGTTTATTATATTTTCTTTGAAATTACTATTATATTTTTGTCAAACATTTTTTCATTAATAAATAAGTTTTCTATCGATCAAGAATATTAAGTAATTATTAAATAAAATAATGAAATAAATTAAAACATTTAAATATTTCGTAATTTAAATACTTACATATATGTACATTAAAATATTGAAGACTGCCTCAAGAATAATTAATTGGCGCAGACGACCAAATAGAAATCAAATATAACCCCCAAAATTAAAATTTTAAAGATCAGTGCAATTTAATAGACGAAATTTTCTTAAAGAAGGATCTAATACTATGTAAAGTTAAATTTCCTGAAGAAAACAGAAATATTTGAACTCGAGTTCTCTTAAGAAAGCAGAAACCTGGCTATTTGCCACTAAACGGAGTGGAAAGGCTGAATAACTAGAAATGTTTATGAAACATTTTGAAGAAATTCTTTAGCATGTTGATTCATCTCTTTTATCTTTATTTGAATTAAGAGTTTGAAACAGAATTATTAATAAGGCAAATATTGCACTTATAAATAATAACAATCCAATTAATGCTGCCATTACACACTATTATTGGCCTTATCCACAAACGTTTAATAAATATATAAAAATCCAACATTGAACCTACAATAACTTTAATCGTTTGTGAGTAAGGCCATATGTATTTTACAGTTGGGGTATTCACACTGTAGTCATAAGTCATATGTCATAAAATAATAGCACACCAAAATATGACAAGTGTGAACAACCCCGTCATAATTTAGTGTGCTATGTCATAATTGTGCCAGCTGATACAAAAAAAAACATTTAAAAATACAATTTCATATCAAAATGCCGAAATCATGTGAAAAAAGTAAAATAATAGCTGGTTTGTGCGAAAATTACATGTTAAACGTGATAATGGCTACCTCAAGTAAATATGAACAAAAAAATTCATGTATGTATGTATTCAAATTTAAATGCACCCTTTTCTAGTTGATGATGAGGAGGAAGAACAAACTAATGAGCCGAAATATTTTTTCTTACGGCGGCAAGTAGTAAAACATCCATAAGCTGCCAGGCAGATAGCTTACACAAACGCATAATTTCATTCAAGGCGAATTAATTATAAGGTGGTTGCAGTGGCGAATTCACGTGAATTTATACATTACCTGCCCTTTCAAATTTGTTAAATATTTTCCGGCGCCATTTTAATGTAATTTTTTATGCATGGAGAATTTTGACAGCGTATATAATGAATTCACCGTTTACACAAACAAAATGCCTGTTGTTTGCTTTGTTGTTGATTTATTGTAGTCGTAATAAATTTGCCTTTTGCACGAAAATTACATTAAAATGGCGCCGGAAAATATCATGGTGTAATAATATCAGGTGTGCGCAACAAGGAATATGGTTTTTTGTAGGGTTGTGTTTTGACCGTTAAATAATCTGCAAAAAAAAATGGTAAGTTTCACGGTCTTGTCAAAAGTTGTTTACATTTTTGGCCGCCATTATGAATATTTTTGTTTACGTTATGCTTTTTGTTTTTGCATAACCACTAAATACATACAAACCACATTTTGTTATGTTTTGTATACAGCTTTTTTTGACAATATTGTGATAATTTTACACAAACAAAATGCATGTTGTTTTTTATTGTTGTTTGATAAGAGCACCTTATATTATTACACCATGGAAAATATGTAACAAATTTGCCTTGTTTTCATTTTGTGTTATTTGTAGCGGCGGCTTGTTAATATTATTGCCGGCTCGAATAAGGAGTTACAGCTGCTCGACTAAGATTTCTACTGTTATTTTATGACAAACCAAAAACATACCTTAAAAAGTCTTATTATTTTATGACTTTTTTGCTTGAAGCACAACAACAACTTTTTTAAACCATTGTAAAATAATAAGACATTATGACAATATGACTGATATGACCACAGTGTGAACACCCCAAGTGTGTTTGTCAGCTTGAAAATGCATCTGTGCTTGCGCATGTTTGTCAAAATTGTACATTTACAGACTTGAGTTTTTGGTTTCATCTGACATAACCTATAATAGATTACATCGGTATGAACAATTGAATTTAAGTAATTAAAAATTTTGTTTTTTAAGAATAGGTATAGAATTTTTTTTAAATATATATTTGAATACATTGTTAATCATTTACCGAATCGGAAACACTATGTTCTTGGCGCCATACACAATTGACTTGCAAAACAGCTGACACCAGTTGGTTTGTCAGTTGAAAATAGAACAAGATCTAATTGAAAATTGTTGCACTGTAAAAGTGGCCTGACATTTGCAGAAGCAATTATTTTTGGATTTTACACACAATGTATGCATTTTGCAGTGGGAAATTTGACAAGAAATACATAGTGTGTAAAGGCAGCTAAAATGGGATGATATTAATATAATTTTAAGAATTAATTTTAATATTTCTGATAGTGTAGAATCTATTGCGAACACAATTAAATCAGTAGAATTTAAAAACAGTGTTAGTGATTTGTATGAATACCTATTAAATTTTTTGATCAAACTAAATTTCAAAACTGTTGTAGATAGGGAAAATTAACAATGATATAATTGTAAAAATAATGGAACTAAAGTTTTGACAATTTGTTTTTCCAAATTGCAATATGAACCAAAGCTAGTATTGAATGCAAGAAATACTTATAGGAAATGATTATTTTTATAATAAAAACTTAACCCCTTTTTCATCTAACGTAGAAAACAAATATATAAATAAAAAATTCGATAAAAATTCTAATCAAAGGTGGTTTACTAATTCTCAAAATTCTCTTAATAATAATTCTCATAATTTTTCACAAAACAATGCTCAAAAGGCTTTCAATAATAAAAATATTCCATATCGAGATAACTATAAAGCTCAAAGAAAGCCAAATAAATCAAATGATTATTAGAGTCAAAACGTGTTGGGAAATTTTGATAATGAGAATAGTAAAACTGATAAATCTCAACATACTAATAGTTCAAATAGGATGGAAGTGGATAATATACAAGTATCAAGTTTTCAACAACGGGAAGAAGAACTTTAGGCTGCATAAAAGCAAAGACAAGATCTGCCCCATCAAGTTATTAATTGATTCAGGATCAGGCACTTCACTTGTGAAAAGAGGATTATTTCATAACTCTTTCAGAACCGAACTTGAAACACCAATTATATTGAAAACTATTTGCTCCAAATCTGTTACTGCAAAAACGATAACGAATAACGATACCTCATTTTAAGGAGTTTAATTAAGTCTTCTATTAGAAAAATTGAGATGCTTGAGATATACGGAATTTTAGGCCGTAATTAATTATATATTAATAATAATAATTAATAACTGACGATACAAAAATTCCATTCCTTTAATATATGAAAGTTCAGGTACAAAATACGGTGAGGATGATTTGTGATATTTAAACTCATTAGAGATGGACATAAAACATAAATTTCAGTGACCCCAAAATGGAATATTTAGATAGGAAACTAAAAACGGAAAATTTAAAAAATGAGAAAATTAAAGAATTAACGAAATTAATTAGGAATTTTAAGAATGCATTAATAGTAGGAATGCGATCCCAATGATTTCATATCTTAAAAAAGGATCACTTATTGATGTGAATAACAAACTATGTATATTGAATCCTTCAACAAATTGAAGCGAATTTTGTATTCTCCAATTCTAGCATACCCAATTATTACGAAGATGTTCGAGGCTCAGTTTTGTTACAAAATGGCCATCCAATCGCGTTTTATTCTAGAAAATTGAATCAACACGATTGTAACTATAGTGCAATTGAAAAGGAATTGTTAGCTATTGTATGGTAAAATATTTCAGAACATATTTGTATGGCAGAAAATATTAAATACAGACTGATCATAGACCACTTGGCATAATTCCTTAAGAGGGCCCAATATGAAATTACAAAAGTGGAAAATTCAGTTTTGTGAATATTACTTTGACATTGAATACATACATTAAGGAAAAAGCTAGTCAGGTTGCAGATTATTTTAGCCGTCTAAATATACACCACTTGGTAGAAAATGATCAAAGTATTTGTTCTGACAGAACTAGGACACACAGCGGAAAAGGAGATTTAAATGATCATATTTTTATCTCAGATTCCCCAATATATATACATATTTCGAAACCAACTTATTGTGAGATTAGAAAAAAATATAAATATGAAATAAGGCATTTGATTGTAATCAAATTAATTAATTAATTACAACAGTATAATGTTCTGAAGATAGAGTATTGGAATTTATAAAACAAATTCTTCCTATCAAGGGAGCTATGGCCCTTTATTGTGAAAGTTTTGAAATGTTCAGGAGACTGAAAGCAACAATAAAACATTTCTTTTCAAATTCGAAAGAAAAATTTTGAAAATGCCATAAATTAGTAAAGGACATTTTTGATAAAGAAAATCTTTTAAAAATAATAGAAGAGTTTCAGAATGACAAGAATCATTGAGGAATAGAAGAAACATATATAGAATTAAAAGACATAATTTAATATCCAAATTTAAGAAAGGAAATTCATAAGTTTATTAACAACTGTATTATATGTAAGTTCGATAGATGTCCAATAAAAACCAAAGTATGTGTAACGGAAACTCCAGTCCAATCAAACCTAATAATTCACATTGATGTAGGGTTTCTTAGCAAACAAACTACTTTTTTAACATGTATTGATAAACTCTCTAAGCACGTTTTAATTCATTATTTAAGTGATAAAAATTCAGTAACAATTGTGAAAAATTGAGAGAAAGATTTGCTATTTTGGGAAAACCAGAAGAAATAATTGCTCATTTCACTGCGCCAAATACCCAAACAGGTAACGCAGCAACAGAATGGTTTCGCCTGTGGCTTATTGAACATATCATCATAGAAAATGCAAAACGCCCTATCTATCGTTTTAAGAGTTTTACTGGAGGTGCAAAAAACTTGTTTATATGAAAAATATATATATACAATTTACACAAAATTTTTCATTATAATTAAAAAAGGGCCAAGAATTTTATTTTTGCTAGAAAAATTGTTAGTTTTAATATTAAAAAAGTTACGCTTTGTTATTTTATGAAACAAAAAGCCCTATCTACATCAATGTTCTACAAAAAATAAAACAGGACGGTTATTATGTATTTCGATTCGAAACGGAAATCATACGAATTTGTATAGCTTATACATTGTGTTTCGAAAATATTTTTTTCGAATCTAAATACAAAATAACTCCCAAGAAATATTTAACAAGATTTCAATTAATTATTAAATTTATTATTCGAGACAGCTCTCGATATCTTTTTTCAAAGAATTTCAAAATGTTTTGTTTGTTGAAGATTATTTTAGCTAGTCTATCTATATACATATGTACATGCATTTCATTGGTGCTAATGCCACATCATCAGTAGACCTTAATCCATATTTTTAAAATTGTCAAAACCCTTTTGGATTTCAATTAAATTTATTTATTTTTATATGTGTGTAGGTACTAATTGTATTCGAAAAATTAATAGCAAATAATGAAAATAAAGAAAAAAAATTTAATCTAATTTTGTTGTGGTATATTGTTATAAAAGTAAATACAAGCTGAAGGCAACAACTTTGTCAGATGCTGTAGATGTTGATACTTTTTTGGGAAATTTTCAATCTCTCAATATGTAATTTGGGAGGGCTTACAATTGCAAATATGTTTTTACATTTATGTGGAAGGCCTTTATAATCGTCATTCAATAAAAGTGTTGAATTTTATTTGTTTTATTAAAAAAATACTGTAAAATTATGTAAAAATTAAAGGTTAAGCATAAAATTTAGCTTCACATCGAGTTTTTGATTGATTATGGATCGTCAAACTACATGTTCTACGATCAAAAACAGACCCATTGTTACAGAACTTTAAACTTGAGTAGATACAAGTGCATGTATTTTATACACTCTTGTGAAAAAAGTGTTGAGTTGTCATGTTCATAAGTAATAAGTCTCTATATTATAAAAAAAAATAAAGAATTGCAAGGAATACTTATTATTGACTTTATAACGTGTTTAGCTTCTCCTGTAAATTAAACAAAGGTGTAGTTACGTCGTTACTCGTCAAATTCCTTTGTTTCGTTAATGAAAGAGTAGTTAACAAAATTCTCGCTTTTGGTTAATTTTTCAGTTCTGAGATTAAAGTATTCAACCCGAATTATCTTCACGTATCTCCAAAAATTTTTCTTTGGGAAATTGACTTTAAAGATTTAACATTATATTACAAAAAATTTACGTAAAGGAAATGGTCCAATATTTTGGAACATTTATTGATTTATGTAAAAATATCGAAAGTAATAGAAACAAATTTTAAAATTTTATTGTACATATATGTCACTTTTATGAAAATATTTTTTACTTTATGGTACATACGTGAAAATAAACTGATAAAAACCGCACTAATATTTTATTTTATTTACATTTAGTAAGCACTATGGATGGGCTTGTGAGCAACTTTTTACTCATGTAGATGAGCGATAACGATACCAAAAAATTAAGCTTTTTACACTCACGTTACTTGTATTCGCATTAACACGGAAATCACGTGAGAGGAGCCCATGTGTAAGCACTTAAACAAACCTGCTTTATTCAGTCTTCATTATGGAATTTTGTTCGCATTATCGCTATTTCTTGTTTATTTTCTTTTGAATTTTGCGCGTAGCTAATACTATTGATATGTTTTTGCGAAATCAGTATTCGCTCCCATCAGCTGCTCCCCTCCCTTTTACACTAAGTTTTTAAAATTTTTATCTGTTATAATATTAAAAATAAATTTCCTTTAGATTTGATCAAAAACTTAAGGAACTATTCCTCCTTAGCAAGGCAGTTACATTTCCAAAATATTCCGCTCACCAAAATAAAAGAAATATTATATATGCAATAAATTCAGTCTCTTATCGCTACAATACAAGTAACCTGCGAGTAAAGATGAATTTCAGTCAACAAGCTTAAAAAAACAAGTCAGAAAGGGAGTGTTTACTACTTTAGAAAGCATTTTTGAAAAACAGCCACAGAGATAACTATTTCTGAAGATAAATAGAGATTTTTTCGATTTATTCATTTAAATTTGCAACTAGTACATTAAGCTAAATTTTCAAAACGAAAAATTATGCTCGAGTGACTTTATATTGTATTTTGTAAATTTTTTAAAATTAATCTTATCTATTTTGGGGGTCTGAAAATTTAAAATTTTTTTATTTTAGTTGTAGAATTGTACTTTAATTTAATTACAATAAAGTAAATTTAAGAAAAACTGACTTATATCCTTTAAGAATCTACTTTGCAATGAAATACTGTAAAAAATAAAATGGTCGAGGAAGGGATATTTATATTATAAAATTGATTTTTAACTTTTCATTTTTATCATATACATACGTGAAGATAACTTATTATTTAATTTCTCAAACGTGCGTGAAGATAACCCATGTTTTTTTACAAAACAATTCCATATACTTTTCATCGTATATCCATAATAATGTTACATACTGTATTATAAAGCGTTAAATTTTTATCAAAGTGGATATACAATAAAACGCCTCCGTAATATTTTAAAACCCATAAGAGATAGGGCCGTGGGGATGGCGCAGATCGATAGATCTATAAAATTTACCACGGGAAGCGCTCTTATCTATTTTTTTTTATTTTGTGATATACGTGAAGATAACTTTGGGAGGACGAAATATCTATTCTACACATAAAGACGCTCCACGGTGGCTGAAAATCGTTTTTCATTGGCCAAAAGTCTCTTTTTTTTTGTCACCGATTTTTAAAATTTTTACGCCCTTTTGCAGCTAATATATCCAGATTAAGGTAGCCAAAAAATTAGGTTAAACTATTGATAATTGTGAGCGTGGCATGCTGTCAAACTCAACGTTTTTTTTTAATTTCAGAAAAAGGTGTTTTTCTTTTGTTTTTTATAAAAAATAAATGGTTACTACTCGCAACCTATTATCGATAATGGCCTGCGGTCTTTTTTATAATGTTGGTAGGATTATAGTCTTTAGTTTTTGTAAGTGGTCAGAGCTCTAGCGTTTAATATTAAGGGCGTTACGGAATATTTATGAAACTACTATATTTTTCTCAAATTTAAACTTTAGTGGAATAGAACTTCTAGGGAACAAAAGGGAACAAGAAATGTATACCACCCGGAGAAAGGTGAAAGTGTCCTCTTTACCGCTATATATACTTTTGCACCCGTGACGAGCCGTGTGTAGAACACTTTTTTCATTTTAATGAAATTACTCCAAAGTACTCGTATACAATGGTGTATATAATTTTCACTTTTTTGCCTAAAAGTTTATGTTTTTTACTTTAGACTACGTAAAACTAAAAAAATTAAATATAATACCTGCGAAAGGGTTTAATGGCTTTGTTTTGATCAGCAAAAAATAGGTAATAAAATTATCACAATAGGTTCTACAGTAAACATATGATCTCTTTCTAAATTTACCTGTTATCAAATGTTAGGGTCAACCAAAGTCATAAACAATTTTATAACAATAATCGGGACATTAAACCACTAAAGAAAAAAAAACAACCCAACAACAACAACAAATATTGGCGAGATACTAATCAGTTTTACCTGATATTAAGGTCTGGACAACATGTGCAGTTTTGTTCAATTTAAGCACTACCTGTTATGAAATTAAAGATCAATGTGTGAATAATATGTATCTAAAAATGTATAAAACTACGGATTCGATAAGGGATTACTCAGTAATAAATTAATCCTTAAAGTGTATGGATAAAACATTCCAGACGCAAATAAAAATATTCAGAAAAATATGGAGAGCTTCAGTTATAAAGAACTGGCGGAAGAGTATTTTAGAAACAAAAACCAGGAAGATGTTCTTAGTTACGTTAAAATAAAATTAAACTTAAATTCGTATAGCACCGAAATTCAAGAGCAATTATCTAATTTCGTCAAAGCACTAAAAAACGCTACAAAGAAGTTCGCTACAGTAAACAAAACTTTTATATAAAAAGTGCAAACTGGTTAGAGGGCCAACTTACTGTCGCTGCAGAAAATCACACCAATTTCGGCAGAGGTACAACTACAATCTCTACTTGATCACACAGCCGAACGCTTGCTACAATCAATAACAGGAAATGAGTTAAAGAAATATGGAAACACAAAGTTAATTCTTTTTTGTAAATGGGGATGTGATAGTTCTTCGGGACAAAAACAATACAAACAAGTTGTATGTGAAAATATTTCGGACTCAGATATGTTCATGGTATCATTTGTACCATTGCGATTGAAAAAGATTTTGGAAGATTCAGAGCCTTCGACTAGTATAACGCAAACAATGGATATTTGGAAAAATGAGACACCATCTTCTACGAAATACTGCAGGCCAATCAAATTTAAATTCAAAAAAGAAACTCATGATGCCATTAACAAAGAAGTTAGTGATATAAAGGCCCAAATTGCAACACTACAGCCATTACAATTACAGTTAGATGGGCAGCAAATTGAAGTAAGCTACCAATTAGTGCTGACAATGATAGATGGAAAAGTAGGTCAGGCTTTGACTAACACGAAGGCTGCATCCAGCTGCATTATATGCCAAGCAACTTCAACCCAATTAAACCAAATACCGACAAAATCATTAGATAATACCGATGCATATGAATTTGGATTATCACCACTACATGCAAGAATACGACTTATGGAACACATACTAAAAATCAGTTATGATTTGGATTTCGGGTCTTCAGGATCAATAAGAAATAACGAAACCAACAAAGAGTTAAGAAGTTCAAAAAAGAAACATGTTCTAGATGAATATCGCAAATTTGGATTGATTATAGATCAGCCAAAACAAGGTTTAGGCAATACAAATAATGGCAATACCGCAAGAAGATTCTTTTCAGATCCAGAAACAGCATCTGAAATAACAGGAGTGGATTTAAACCTTATTTTCAGATTTAAAATAATCCTAGAAGTACTTGCGTGCAATGAAGAAATTGACTCTAGACAATTTGGAGATTATGCCAAGGAAACTGCAAAAATATATACAACTAACTACCCATGGAGAAATATGTCTGCAACAGTTCACAAAATCCTTTATCATGGAGAAGATGTCATTAAATATCATTTGGTGCCACTTGGAGATCTATCAGAGGAGGCTCAGGAAAAAAGGAACAAGGATTACAGATTTTATAGAGAGCACAATACTAGAAAAATTTCAAGAAATTCAACAAATGAAGATCTATTTAATATATTATTGGCAACGTCAGATCCGTTTATCTCCAGTATTCGAAATCAATGGAAAGTGGAACATCGGGATTTAGATGAAGAAGCCAAAAAACTACTAAAGAACAGAGATAGCACAGACCAAAATATGGAATATTTGCAATCAATATTTGAGTCAAATGAATAATAATTATAATTGCCTTTCATTGTTATTTAAGTACGAAAAACATAGTATTAGTAAAAAATAATAATAAACAGAACCTACCATTGTTGCAAATGCTATTAAAATTTATTGCAGTTTTTATTTTTAAAATGTTTTTAAAATTGTCAAATTTGACAGCAAAAAATAATAAATTTTTCTGTAGTAATAGCAATATTTTTAGATAATATTATTAAAGTTTTTTTTTAAGTGTAACTATTCTTCGAGTGTAAACAAATTTGCAAATTTGTCAGCAACAAATTTTTAATTTTTCTGTAATAGCAAAATCTCCAGTTGATTTTACTATTTTTTTCAGTGTAAAATTTTTTTAAGTGTAACATTAAAAAAATTCCATTATTACAAAAAATATTTATAATTATTATTAATTTCCAAATGTTAAATTTTTTAATAAATAAAAAAATAATAAACCCATATTTCACTCTAAAAGTTAAAAAAATTCAAATGTTCAACTTTGACCTAGAATTCCTTAAAAAGTCCTCAATCAATTTTAATGAAATTTAAAGTCAGTCAAGCTGAACTAAATATCTATCCAATAAAAAAAAATTTCTTCAATATTTTGATCGGTTCAAAAGTTACACAATTTTGGCCAATGAAAAACGATTTTCAGCCACTGTGCGCTCGAGCGTTTGACAGAGTTACATTATTGTTCTGATAGAAGCAACCATCAGTATAAATAATAATATGATGAAATGTAGGATATTTCAAAATAGCCTTTTTTAATAATTTCTTATTCTTCTTGTAAATGTAGACAAAACTAAACTTCCTTCGGTGTCATCCCAAGGGTAATTGTCGGAATCTTGATTTACAATATTATATATTTGTATAATTGTGCACTTGTAGCTTAATTTTTTAATAGGATGATTGCGTTTGTCTGTGGCAAGAGCTTTACCTTTTGCATATTTAAACAAAAAAGTAAGCTTAAACCATCTTAGTTTTTCTACATAATTTTTTTGTCAGTTCTAATTTTGCGTATCTCATTACGATGATTTTAAAACTGTTGTTGCAAAATATTGCTTCATATGGCAAACATATGTAAGTCACATTGATCATTACGAGGTTTAAAAAGGGAATAGTTATACATATTTGTTAAAAATATGTTTAAATGTGGGAAACGATACAGGTGAGTCGTTTTCTTTATTGTTTTTACATAATGCAGAATATATATCATAAATTTGTTTATAACTTTTAAAATCAATAGCAAGGTATTCCTTCTTTGAATATTTCCTACGATACTCAACTTTGGGCAAATCACCACTTTTGCAAGAATCTAACCTTTTTCTGGTATCGTGGATTTCTTCTTGTTTTCAGTGCAGTTTTTGAGTGCATGTTGATTTGCTGGAATATGTCCACTTCGAAAGACACACTTTTCTGCACACTTGCAGTCGTTTTATATTATTTTTAAAAAAATATTTTTTTGTGCATAAACGTCTGGAATCTTGAACTGTATTGCGTTTTTTGATTAAGTTATCAACAAGAGTTGTAACATAAAGCTGTTTCTCTTTCCACGATAGTTTCCAAATAAATTCGAACATTTTTTTTCGAATAATAGTTGTGATATATGAACAATGTCGTAAGGTGCTCGCTTTACAAAAATTCGAGAAATTACTTTTCATTTGGAAAGTCATTACCTTCCACTCTGTTGAATTGATTACACTGTACAACAGCCAATCTGGGGGGTGAGAAATTCCAAGTCAGGGGGATGGTACTAGGTCAGTATAGCAAAACCCTCAAAGGGTTTGGCGTTCGTATGTGTCAGTTATTTTTTATGACCTTTTAAATTTTTTCCTTATCTTGATGTTTTTTCGCTTAGTTGTAACATTTTGGCAAAAACGTAGTTTAACATAACTCGAGAACCACTTGTCCGATTTTGATGAAACAAATTTAGAAAAATTAAGAATTACAATTTCTCTAATCTGTTTCTATACCGTTTTCCTATATGTGCAACACTTTCGAAGTTAAAAATGAATGTATGAAGGGAAAAAAGTATTTTTTGCCTAAAAATTTAATTTTTTTTTTTTTAAATTCATAAAAAATCCAAAATGGAAAAAAGTGCCAAAACTAATTACTTTCGCGTAAAGTCACATAACTCATGAGCAAAAAAAGGCATAGATCATTAAAATCGATGCATGCGTTTCTCATTTATTCACAATTAGGTAAATGTATGAATTTCAAAAATTTGCTCCAGATATGCACAACATTATTTGGAGAAAACATTGACACTCACAAGCCGAACTCTCTCATATTTTTATTTACTACGCCTGATTGGAAAAAATTAATTTGTTAAGATGGAAAATGAATGTGATATTATAACTTACCTTCTTTAATTTTACTTTCGCTGAGTCTCGGGTAAATTAGTTTCAAACACAAGAAAACTTCATCTCTTTTGGCGACAGTTTTGATAAAATTCTTAACAATTCCAAGTTTAATATGCAGTGGAGGCAGCAATATCTTCTCCTTCGGCACTAGAGGCTCACGAATAATATTGGCCGTTTGTAACCTGCTGTGCTCTCTGAGTTTCCATCCGTGGCATGCATATTGGTCACCGGAAAATCGTGTGTCCCAATCGCACAAAAAGCACATATATTTTATATAGCCGCTTTGAAGACCGCAAAGCATTGCTACAACTTTTAAATCGCAGCATATGCGCCACATATGTTTGGCGTAGTTAACCATTTTTAAAATATTTTCCAGTGCATCATATGTTTCTTTCGTTTCTGTACTATAGGCGATTGGAACTGAAGGTTTTTTATTGGTCTTATGTAGTAAAACCGCCTTCAAGCTGAGTTTTGAACTGTCAATAAATAATCTCCAGTCATCTGCTTCATATTTTATTTCCATTGCGTCCATCAATTTTCCTACATCCGGGCAATATGCAGAAGTTTTTTCATCATTCACAAGGAATAAACTTTGTAGTGTTGCCTGACGACTTCGATAAGCTGTGACTTTCACACCGGGTGCCAACAAATTGTTTGATTTCAAAATGGAAGCCAGCTCTTCCGATCTATGCTGTGTTAATTCCAACTTGGCAACAATTGAATCAAGCTTATTTTGATTTATTAAAATTGGCTCATTGGATGCTGATGGCTCATATGGGGGATCATCACGTGCATGATATGTCGGAGCAGTCGTAGAAGAGAAAATATCTGGGCTAGAAGCTTTTGGCACAGGAATGTGGTCCGAATGAGGCAATGGTGTTGCGGCACTTGCAACACCAACGTAATTATACGATTTTCTTATCCTTTTTGCGGCTCCTTTATTCGCACATGCATAGCAATTCAATGGATTGTGACCTTCGCCAGGATTAGTCCAAGTCATTGGGATACCGAATGGCATACTTTCACGTCTTCTATTTTTCCAATCCATTAGACGGTTGTAGCAGCTTTTACACACTATATTTGGTACCCAATTTTCGTTCTCAATTTCAATTTCTCTTTTAGTACAGTAGAAAAATATGAGAGAGTTCGGGTTGTGATTGTCAATGTTTTCTCCAAATAATGTTGTGCATATCTGGAGCAAATTTTTGAAATTCATACATTTACCTAATTGTGAATAAATGAGAAACGCATGCATCGATTTTCATGATCTATGCCTTTTTTTGCTCATGAGTTATGTGACTTTACACGAAAGTAATTAGTTTTGGCACTTTTTTCCATTTTGGATTTTTTATGAATTTAAAAAAAAAAAATTTAAATTTTTAGGCAAAAAATACTTTTTTCCCTTCATACATTCATTTTTAACTTCGAAAGTGTTGCACATATAGGAAAACGGTATAGAAACAAATTAGAGAAATTGTAATTCTTAATTTTTCTAAATTTGTTTCATCAAAATCGGACAAGTGGTTCTCGAGTTATGTTAAACTACGTTTTTGCCAAAATGTTACAACTAAGCGAAAAAACATCAAGATAACGAAAAAATTTAAAAGGTCATAAAAAAAACTGACACATACGAACGCCAAACCCTTTGAGGGTTTTACTATACTGACCTAGTACCATCACCCTGACTTGGAATTTCTCACCCCCCAGACAATAATCCCAAAAATTCCATAGTGTTATTATATCTTTTATTTGCAGTAGGTACCGGATATAAGCACATCGCTTATAAAAAACCGATTATATGATGTCTTTTTCTATACTTTTCATACAAATAATTTTCTATAAAAGAAAATGTTATATAAGAAAAAACCTGATATAAGAAACTTTTTTCATACACCATATATGATATATGATATAAAAAAAGATTTTATATAAGAAATTTTTTTTCGGCAACACTAACTAAAGCTATCAAGATTTAAAGTTTTTCCGAAACTCTTAAGATAAATGATATGAAAAAGGATTTCATATACCTACGAATTTTTTTCTTTCGGGCAATACTGAATATACACAAAGTACCTATACAACTATGCGTTTGTTGAACCATAGCTTTTAGTTTGCGTGTGAAAGATGGACACAAATAAGAAAAGAAATATGTACATACATACATACATACATATGTATGTTTTATATGATACACACTTATAAGAAAAAAGTTTCTTATGTCATATATATGTGTATGATAAATAACTTTCTTATAAACAATAATTGCTTAGAAGAAAAAACCGCATACCTACTTATAAGAAACAATTTTCTGACATTTTTAAATTTTCTTATATCCCATATGTACTGTATTTTAAACTGTTTAAAGCTACTTCCTACCTCCGGGACTATTCGTTTTTTAAATATTTTAAACAAATTTCTTTCTATTTGAAAATGCATTTGGTTTAACGGTAAAAAACAGATTCAAGACAGGCGGCTTTCACGAAACCAGGGTTCCCAGTTTCATTTTATACCTTATCCCCAATTTTCAATTTTTCAATCTCCGTATTCCCCAAAATAGCTAATTTCTTATCCGCAAAATCCCTACAGATCTCTAATTAGAATTTTCAAGCTTATAAATTAACAAATAACACAAATTCAATATTTCTCAGTCACAACAGATAGATTCTTCTGGAATGTTTAGCATTTATATGTAAAACTTCTTTAAACAATATAAAACTTTTTCTTAACAAATATTGAATATATCAGTCGTTAAGCAGCGCTGGGCTGAAGAACAGCTCTCGCGTCATCTTAATTATGTCTTAAGTGCGATCAGGCTTGCATGTGTTGTTTGGCCTTCGAGAGTTTTTCGTCTCGCTGGCACTGGTTGACTGATTTGTAACGGATAACCGTATAGTCTAGCGGCTCTTTTGTGGAATTTCGTTGACAACCACGTTGCTACTTCCTATGTGAAGGCATATAGTCAGTCACAAAAACATTTTTAAACTACTGTTACTACTACCATTTTTGTGCATCCATATTCTGCAAATTTACTTTGTAGAATTTGTACTAATAAATAAATAAATAAATCAAAAGGTCGAAATAATTATAATAATCTCATCCCACATATCCTTAAAAATGAAATAATATTATGTCAAAGGAAACACATGCATATATTTATTTACTGAATTAAATCCGTTTGTTTAATATTATTAGAATTAATTTATACAATGAGCTCTAAATATTTACATTAAAATGTATATACATATAAGCCTTGTATATAAGTACATATGTATGTATCAATGTTTATCGTTTCAAAACCTTCAGAACTATCAGCCAATGCAATATTGTTGTGTAGGTTGTATTAAAAACTGTTAGCATTTGAGAAGATGGAATAAATTCGGTACAGCAAACTGAATTATTTTCTTCGTATAAACAGGATTTCCGTTATTTGTTGGAATTGTATGTTTTATTTTATTTGTAAATGTCAAACTATATCATTTCTTGTACAAAACATTAGAAAAATTTTATAATAATTCTTTTGAGTAATTCATTTTCTTTATCGTTGTGTTCTGTCCGTAATTGGTCAACTATTCCTAGTTCATCTAAATGACGCAACTCGGGCAAATTTTCTATCTCTACTGGTTCGTACATATTTTCAATTGAATGTTCTTTGAATGTCCTGCTGATTTATTATTATAGACTGCTTTTTATAATTTATAATCGTATTACTATTTCTTAACAATGCCGATCCAAATATTGCGTTACACGTTGGATGAAAATGACCTTAAAAATTTTATCTTTTTTAAGACAAATTTTTAGAGTCCTTATGAATTTTAGCTTCTTCATTGTTTACCAGGAAACCTGAAGCCGTCTTTATATAAGTTGGGGGAAAGTGATTTTTATAGATAATATTTTCTGTAAGCCCAGAATATATTAGACTTCTTGTGACTCGAGTATTTCCTTGGAATAAAATATATAACTTATATTCGGAGGGGTCTTTGCGTAGAAGGCCGTAAATTTAAAATTTTGAGGCTGTGATGTCTGGGTGTTATCTATGAGTCTGTTCGTTGATATCCATGAGTATTTTGATAACTGTTATTATTGGAATTTTTACATCTATTGTTATAAGGATTTTGATTTATGTTATTAGGATTAGGGTATCTGGGATTAGGATCTTGATATCTGCTATTATTATAATAAGTGTATATAGAATTTTGGTTTCTTAATTAAAAGTTTTGAGTCTTTTCATATTTTTTATCATAATTTATTTTAAATTTTTCATTAGACTGATCCAATTTTATTATTGTGATTAATTTCGGTTATATTGCCTTCCAACCCCTGTCTTTGATTTAAAAAGGAAAGCGCAGTTTGGATGAAATTGTAAAACTGTAGGACGTCGCCGTTATACTGGGCTCCCCTTGGTTCCTCATAGAGTAGCTCGGTAGAAGACAAACCACCGGAACTGAGTTCCATAAGAGATTTATTTTCATTCCACGTGATTAAATGTTGATAAACCTCTAAAAACGTTCGAGCTATTCCTACAATTTTTTTTAACTACCGACAGAAAAATCCTTTTGGATGTGGGACTATAATCCTATACGTCGAAATAATAATATCAATACTTTCTAAAAAAGGATACAATTCTTCCCGTCTTCCTTCGCAATTACAAATTAAACTTAAAATTCTGATTAATACCTTATATTATTAAGTTTTACTTGCTGTTGTAACTGTTGCTGCTGTTGTATTTGTTGTTGTTGTTCTTGCTGCAACTGTTACTGTTGTTACATCGTCAAATAATCCTCTTCTTTCCCGTGATCTATGATCTGTAATGTCCACTTTGTTGATTAATTGGCTGCCCAGACAAAATTCGTTGCCTGATGTCACAATCACTGGTTCTTAATTTTTAATAGCTTATGTTTAAAAATCCCTAAACACTATTAGTTTTTATACAATCATACAATTATTACATAAGTTTTATTTTTTGCATAATACAATTTAAAATATTACTATTATAATTTATGAATTTATTTTGCTGTTGGAACTCACTCACTGCGTTGTGTTGTTTATAGGTATCGGTTTTATTTATTCTTCTAATTATTTATTTATTTTAATTATTTATATATTATACTGTTAGATCATATTTTTTATATATCCTGCTGACTGCTCCAAATTTAGAATATATGATCAAAATTAAATTCAACCCTATTACTTCAAAGTTTTATTCAAAATTAACTTAAACTCTAATTACATTAGATTATATTCTATTTGAATTATATAAATTTGGCCATCAAAACAAAACATTTAATGGTTTCAATAAAGAACAATTAACGAAAAACTTAAAAAATACTTCAAGACTGCATGTACTCTTACATGCATACATATATACATAAACAAAAAAGTTTCGTCATACAATTTATTCTTCATCATACCATTATTTTACCTTTTTTCAGTTATTCGAAAAAAAATTTGTAAAGTTCAAAAAAGTACATACACATGAATCAAAAATTGTTTATAAGAACCGAGTAAAGCCGAGTTTTTTTCGTGTTAATCAAGATCGTATCGTCACAATTCATGAAGAGGCAAGAATTAATTCTTGCACATTTGTTGTATTAACATCTTCCGGTCGATCTGCTACCACTGGTCATTGAAGCTCCTTCAAATATATTTTAATTTTCAGAAAGTTGCTTATAACACTTATTTGCCAAAGCCTCATCATCAATGGGCCCAAATCTACTATTTCTGCTGCCAAAAAATCCCCTTTTTTGAAAGTATCTTCCCCAAAAAACCTTTTGGATATAGTATTTTTTTTGGTAACAACCATTGGTATAGAATAATTTACAGCACGTAAAATATCTAAAACACATCTTTATTTACACTTAAAAACATTTAATTTATATCTAAAAATGTGCATTTCTTCATTGTTAAACTTATATTTGTTTAATTTTTAATCAGGTTTTAAGCTTTACTAAACTTTTTCCATTTTATAAAATCACTGAGAGCTGATAGCGGAAAGAAAAGCATAAAGGAGATTCACGATAGCATTTTTCTCCACGAGAAATGGTAAAATAATACAGGCAATTCTAATAGCACAGCTGACTTAGTAAATTTGAGAATGGGTGCGTCACACAGATTTTGTATAAACTTTGTATCCCTGTCGGAAAATGTGTAGCTGACTACAAAAATAGCCAACTTTCCATAAAAACACATATTTGAAAAATTGGTTATTGAACAAATGTTGTACAATACTGAAATCATCTTTGAGCAATTGCACGCATATTTATAAAAGAAAGTTGACAACAAATGCACGGAAAACAAAGCTTGTTTTGATTCAGGTAAAAAGAAATACATACTTCCATGTGACATTATTAAAAGACAATAAAAATTAGTTATGAAATATTTCAACACGGTCTAGCTTATGAACTGTAATCGTTAAATACCCCAAAAATTTTGGGAGCCGAGATAAAACGTCCTGCCCTTTGAGAGCGGTAATAAAACGTTTTTCATTCATATAAAGCGAATAAGAGACAGAGGGGTATTTAATTGTATTGGTTAACAACATTTCACACAGCTCATCATCATTGATATTCGTGTTATCAGCCGCCTTTGCAATTTTGGAGCTGGGGCCCCTTTAGACTTTTTCTGGTTAGGTGCCGTTAAAGACCGCATATACCAATAAAGAAAAGTTCCACACCCTTAAGTTTAATATCATCCGATCCATATGCGAGATAAATCCAGAAGCCTTCAAAAAGGCTTTGAAAATTGGACTGAAAGTATACCCGACTGAGAAGCCAGTAGCAGTCATTTAAATGAAATTGAGACCCATAACCAATATTCTCTAACATATGTTATTTCTAATAAAATCGTAATGACGTACAATTTTAAGTTTAGTTCTTTTTATTAAATTTTTACCAAGAGGGAGTAGCTGACATCGTTGATATCGAAAACTATGACTACATAGCAATTCTCCTGATTTTTGTATATGCATGCCACGTGCATAAAGTCGAAATATGATAGATCTGTTTATAATATTGTTAACACAAATATTAAGTTTGAAAAATTAGTCGAATTATTTTGCTAAAAAAATAATCTTTTAAAAATAAAATACAGTTTAAATGCTTTCTAGAGTATCTACTTTGTTCTTATATTTTTATGAAATTACAAATTGAAAATGCTCTTTCACTCAATGTACTTGTTGGGTATATAGTTAGCAAAGCATTAATGTGTCAAGTTTTCCAGTTCTGCTTTGGCATTTGTCTAAATATATGAAATAATTTAAAATGCTTTCATGACATTTAATCTTGTTTTTTTTTTGGATTAACATATTTTAAATTGTATTTGTTAATTCATCCTCCAAATTTTTGTTCGGGTCATAAAAATCTAGCTCTTGATTGGCATCTGAAGGTAGTTTAAGAAGTACAGTATTAAACTATTCAAAACTTTTAGCCGATGTTAATTTAATTGTTTTTGGCCTGCGATGGTTGTCTAACTCTATATAAAATATGAAGTAAAATCTCAACAAAATTAAAAATCACTTTTTACATTTGGAGCTTAGATCCATTGTTCACCACAAGGCCAATTTAATTATACCCTGCTACCACTTCATAAAATTATTTCGACATACCCAAAAACACCTAGAACTTGGAATACTTGGAAAATCAACAGAAAACGCTTAATATGCTTGTGTAGTAAAAAGAATGTAATTTTATTGGAAAAATATACAAATCGAAAAGTATTCGACTGAGCCGGTTTTTAATTATAAAAAACCGGGCTATTCGATATTTAAAAAAATCAAAATTTTGATAAAACTGACAACCGTATTGTAAAATAGCTGGGTTCTAATCGTCGCTTTCGATATCGAGCTGATCCGATTGAATTTTCTTCGTCTGAGATAATGACATTCGCTATCGAACAATATAAACACATTATTCGATATCGAATGACATAATCTTAAGCTAAAAAATCTCGATCGAATCAGCTTTAAAGCGACGATTACACTCCTGGTTGAAAAAGCTTGTCGGTTACCCTAGTTGGTAACCAGTGGGAAATACTAAAGAACCCGGCAAAAATATTATAATTTTCGTACTTTCCACATGAGCTTTTTTAAACGCTTCCGAGAATGAAGAAAAAGAGAGGAGATTCTTATAGCTTAACTTTTGTCAAGCAAAACCTAATTAAAAAATTTTTTTTAAATTTTTACTGAAATTTACTTCATATTACTAAATTGCGTTCGTTTACCCAAAATGCAGTAAATGAGAACACAAATTAAGAGTGTAAAGATACAGTTCGTGGCTGAGTATTTACAAGTTTTTTCTGCAGAAATTTCTTGTAGTAAAATTTTTTAAAACCAAAAAACATATGAGGTAAACAAACAAAAGTAAGAAAACAAAAGGTATACGCTTTGTGAAAAAATTATTTTAACAAAGAAAATTTTAAATAATAAAAAATAAAAAGTGAATAATTATTTTTAAACTATTCGTTCGTTAAACATGAAATAAATGTTGTAGAAACCATTTACAGTAATTTTCGTTGTGTTATTGTAATTCTTTGGAGTTGAGAAAGTGCAAAGTACTCGTATATGGTTACTTAGTACTGCACTTGCTTGTAAGGTAATCAATAGCAAAAACAAATAATCACATACTTTCGTAAAAATTTAATCACACACAAATTAGGAAAATCAAATAAAAATAAACACGTGGAAAAGGTTACAGAAATAAATTGTTTATGTATTCTTAAAACATTCGTGTTATAATAAATACTGCATCGTGTACCAAGAAGAAGAAGAGTTGAGTAGTCAAAAGTGTAAATGTATTTCAATACTATATGTATTTGCAATCAGTTGTTTCCTTAATCTTACGAGCATTTACAATTTTTCCATTCGCATACTTTTTTGTGCTGCAACTTTTTTTGAAAGTAAATTTTTCAGTTTACTTATTTACTGCATTTTACTGCAAAAGTACTCGAACGCACCTTATAATTTATTGCATGGAAGTGAGAGATAACTAGAAAAAAACATAGTAGGTATTGTTTGATTTTTGGGGCCATATTAGCAACAACGAAGTTCAACGAGGATATAATTAAATGTTGCATGGTATGCAAAATATCATCTCCCAAGTGATGCCATTGCGAACAAAAATCATCAAACGCGTTTCGAAACAAGAGGCTAAGAAATTAAAAATTTCCGATAATAAGACGTTTTCAGCCAAAAAAGTAGTTATTGTTGAATAAGTAAATAAATAATAGAGCCCTGTACAATATATATAGAAGGCGACACCGAAGCACTATTGAAAAATATTATTTGTTTTGCTTGTAGGACGCAAAAAGCAATCGTCATTAAAATATCTACGCCAATTGTACTTGAAAAAAAAATTTAAAAATAAAAAGTTACAACATTTAACTGACTTTTTTAACATGATTGGTGAGAAATTACTAACTTGTTTAACTGCAGGGTATTCTAATATTATCTATTTAATTTTTTGTTTGTGTGCGTAATATTGCATTCGAATTGTTGTCGATCGTATTCGTAAGTGTTTTATGTATATTAAACCAAAACAGAATTCAGACAAGTCAACTTTGCTCCACAATGCAAAACTACAGGGAATAAACAAAAAAGTCCGATAACAAAGACACATTGATGTACAGAAACAGCGACATCAGGAAGGGCCAACTACAAACATAAAAATGTCGACCGCAAAACAGGCCGCGACCGACCGATCGACCGGACGGCCTTTTACTGTCGAAGAATGTCTCCTCGAATGTATAGGAGGGAGTGTGTGCAGGAATGTATAGATACATATGTACATAGTATGTTGAAATAAATAAATATTTTCAGGCACTTATCTCCATACATACACATGCATACATCTCCCCAGTTGGCCATACCTTCAAGACATCATGCATAATCCACGACACGTGGCGATAGTAAGCACAATTTCGTAAACAATGTTTTTAAAACTGCCATCGCAAAATATACAGTATTCAAAGTTCATAGTCGTACAGCCTCAATTTTACCAAAACACTGTTTTAAAATAAAATTTATAACAGAAGAGAAATTTTACTTGCACGATTTTACGTACACGGACTTTATTTATTAAATTAAATAAACAAAAAGACATATCAATCAATATTTTTATGAAAATAACTGAACTCACTATTTTTAATAAATAAAACTCATATTCGCACATATAAATTTTTAGAGAGCGCTATTGACTGAAATTATATTATTATTATATTATTGTAGTATTATGTTATTTGTTCTTGGACTGTTTATGTAAGTGACGAAGGCATGCTAATTTGCTGCAACATTATTCTAAAAATTAACAAAATTCGCAATAGCAGAGTTGTAAAACAATTAATCTTTCTTATTTCACCACCCGTCTTCTCAGTATCCCTTTCCCAGATACAACGTAGCTACTGCTTGGAATACATAAATTGCCTCAGTGTGAATTCTGTTTAACGAAAAACTGTTTATCGTTCAAGATTGTGGAAAATTTGTCCACTTTGTGGTTAAAGTAAAAAACGTTGCTAATGTCAAAATATGTTATTTGCTTTTTTCAAATATGCCAGAGCTTGCCGAATTAACATTAGTACTCTAACGTGACATTTGATGATTACATAAAATCCAAAAAAGGGCATCTAGCGCATTGTGCTCGGGTTCAATATATGTTTGGAAGTAAAATTGTGGTTGTGGCCATGCAAGATTGTTCGAGAAAACTGTTAAACGTAGCTGTGTGAACTTGGATAAGTGAAATAAACAAGTAACGTGTAATTATTCTTATTAGCGAATAAATAGTGTTGTAAATATATGAATCTATGAATACGCGAAAAAAATCTAAACGGAACAATGTTTAGTTTAAAAAACTAAGGTGTAAGGAAACTTAGTCAAAATCTTATGTATCTCCTCAAAAAAAATGTGAATCGCGTTTATATGTATAACAAATCAGTGTCATGGTTAAGGCAGGAAAAAACAAGATATTACTATTTATAAAATATTTAACACGAGAGATTTAATGCTAATGTCTGCGTACTTTTATAAAATTGTAAACACTTTTATGATTCTTCTTTCTGTGATTGTGTTGTTGAAACATTTGTCAGCTCTTTTTTGACAGACATACATAACACTCAAAATTTTTATGTTATTTATATACACTACCAACCAGAGTTGCCATAACAAGGCAGATTGAATGTGTTAGATTGCCAAATATAAAGTGCTTATGTGTTCTACGGTACAAAAAAAGTGCTAGTTTTTGTAACATTGCTTTTTATTAATATAGCTAAAAAAATATTAACATATCAGACATCTGTACATTTTTAAGAAATTTTTATCATATGAATAGGGTTCTGATATTAAATTTCTTTAATTTTATTATATTTTAATTTAAGTTAAAAGTATTCAAAATATAAACCATATTATTTGATCTTCCTCACAGACCAACTCATTTTTGTATATATCAGATGAACCGATTTTTTTACAATATCCTCCTGATATATGTATCGAAGGCAGGGACAAAACTTTAATGCCCAATATTTATTAATAAAAAAGTTCAAAGAATTATTATTCAAGGCATTTTAAAATAAAAATCTCTTAATAACAGTTAAAATTAGGAATATTTTTTTGGTCTTCTTATAACTATTATAAAAGATTTTAATTTATTTGGATCTAATTAATATATGTATATACATTTATTTGGGTCTGTAATAACACCTAAAAAAACCTTTATTTTTTCAGCCTTCTTATAACTATTATTTTTCCGGGTCTTCTCGAGACCTTTATTTTTATTGGTCATCTATATCAACAGTGAGTGCAAGCTCTAAAAAGTCCTAATTAAATAATGGCTACGCAAATACAGAAAAAAATATATAAAAAAATTGGTAAGAGAAGAAAAATATAAATAAAAATCTTTCATAACAATTCTGAGAGGACTTAAAGACTTTTAGCTTTTTGTAATTGTTATTTCAGGACCAAAATTTTTCCAGCTATTTCTTCTTTGATCAACTGAATATTTAAAAAATAACAGCAGCTAGTTTGGGTCTCTGGTCTAAAGTATAGCAGCATACGTTGCCTAATTTCACACCCTCTCTTATTCGTATAACCGGCAATAAAAGTTCTTTGTTTTATTTTTCCTACATTGCAAAGATGTAAAAAACCTACGACAAAATATTTGTACGTTTTTATACCGAGAGAAAATTTATACTTAAGTTGATATTATGTATGCGATTTTTTAAAGTAATGCTGTGATCTAAAAAAGTGCAAAAAATGCTAAATAATTATAAAAATATGCTAAACAAGCATTTAGCATTTTTTTAAACTCTTAGTGCTAACTCAGAAAAAATAATGCTAGATCTAGCACTAAAAGTGCATACCTGCTACCAACGTTGCTTGCTTTTAAGCTCAAAAATTATTCTTTTCCGTTACAAATAGCTACTAAATCGATATAATTTTACAAAACAGCAAGAATTTTTTAATATAAGTTTCTTGTTCAAACTAAAAATTAATTACTTTTTGGCTATAATAGCAAAATTATTAATAAAAATGTTATTTATAAGAAAAGCAGACCAGTCGCATATAATACTTCAAAATGTTTGTAATTGTCGTCCATTTTACCATTAAACAAAATTTACTCCCGACAGGTTTAGGATAGTGTCCGTTATCTAGTCGAGAATGCAGTGGAAACACGACATTTTCGTGATAAATTTGAATGCACAACAAATTGCACTATTTTGTCGATGACAAATCATAAATTGTCGTGAATACATCATCGGGGGAAATACCATCTAAGACTTTCTGGCCAACTGGGACTTGATATACTCAATAAATGTACACACAAATTTCTGTGTCTATGTTTGAATATAGAATCTATATTATAGATAAATGGACGACCGACAGCATTAGCACATGTTATTTTTAGACGGTGAAATGTTTTTTTCTGTGTCGACCGTTTTGGGACCTAAGTGGTTGACTTGACTGCATGAACTCTACGGCACTTCGGTGAGTGACTGCTTGGCACAAACTAAGTGACTAATATGATGTTGTAGTGAAATGATGACAAAAATATACTACGTATGTATGTATGTATATACATAAGTATATCCGACAGCAACAAAAACACACAATATACAGGTATACGAGGTATGATCAAGAATTTATTTTTTGGTTAGATTGGCACGATGATTCTGTCTTTGTGTTGACAACCATTTTGGCTGAAAATGTATGCTAGTTACCATAGTTAGTCAAAATACATGATTTGCTATACTTAAAATACAAAATACTTGCTGGTCATGTATTTAAAATATAAAATACTTCCACGTCACGTATGTGTTTAAAATACAAAATACACGAATTTTATTCAAACCATAAAATACATTAGGTAAAACTAATCAACAAAACAATTGTTTCCTTTCATAAATGTCAGGTTTTTGAATGTAACATCAGACAAACTGTTTCTTGTTGGAGAATAAATAAAACCTGCTGAAGCAAATAATCTTTTTACAGGTCCTGATTAGCACAAACTTGTATTAAATTCTATGAATACTCTTTTTATATTTGGATAGCTGTCAAGAGTGATAACGTCATTGCTCTTGTCACTGAGGAAACTGACAAATTCCAACACCAAGTTTAATGTCCTAGATTCACCATCATCCCTATCTACGAAAACAACAAAATCATCGTCTTCTTTACTGGTGCTTCTAATATTTTCAGGTGTCATTTAAATTTTTTTGCAATTTTCCTCCAGAGTAAAAATTGCAAGATTTTGGATTCTTTACTTACACATCATGTATGTATGTATTTAAAATACAAAATACTTGCACGTAATGTATTTAAAATACAAATACAAAATTCGTATTTGTATTTCAAATACATGTATTTCAAATACTACCCAGCCCTGCTTGCTACACAACAACAGAAAAATTGTACCAAATGTTAATTTTTGAACAGCCCTCCTATACAACAAATAAACGAGAAATACATGGATACTGACCATGATACTAACTAGACTGATTGACTTACAAACGGATAAGCAGATATTATTAAATAAAAACCCATAAAAAATATTAGCGATCAAAAATACCCCCTGGCGAACTGACTATACGCTAAGGCAGCCAGAAATTTATGTTCACCGCAAACCTCCTGGGCATATAAGATGTATTTTCGCCAACCGCCTTGAATTAACTAAAAAAAATTAAACATAACCGAAACAACCAAGGCAAATAATAACATATACTCGTAACTACTCGTATATAACGTGTAGGCCCGGAGCGGTTATTTTCTTTTCAGAAAAAAATCAGACCTACAGATTTTGTAGCAGTTCTGTAATCATTTGCAGGAGAACAAGAAGTGGTTCCAAGTTGTGTCTACCTGGGAAGGGATGCCAAAATATAGATATCCGATCCGACAGCCTATTTACAAAATAGAAAGGTTGAAGAGATGATGCAAATCCATATCACAAGATTTGGTGCAGAAATAAAATCAATAAACGGGTTAAGCTTCAATAAGCAGGGGCCTACTCGTATTTCACTAAACTTCAATTCTACAAGTTTACAAATTACAATCACAAGTGTAATTCTTACAAGAGCTGATGAATTGAAAATAAATACTTTTGCAATTATGGGTAATCTAATGTATATCGATAAAGGGCCTTTTACACTATCATACAAGTCTTAAGATTTTCATTGCATTTTGTGTGAAAGTAATCTAAAGAGATTTGTTGCGACTATAAAAAATCTAACGTACCATTACATTTTGTTTTCACACTATCAGATCTCAAGTAAAATGAAAAATATGAGTAGAAAATAAGAGGCGGCTGAGCAGTTTCATGTAGCCGGCGAACGTGCCGGCCTTTTAAAATGTTTAGCAGTTAAAATATATGTACATTATATATCAAAGTACAACATGAAATAACAAAAAATTTCATTAATTTTGAGACATGGTGTGATACACATTCCAAATTTTGAGCCTGTGAATGACAAAAAACCCCATCAGAGATGGCACGCTATCGAAACAATCGACTGTTCAATTTGCTTTTATGAAAATTCAACCCAGATAAAATAAAAAATCTTTTATCGTTTAGAAAAATTTCTAAAAATGGCAAAGTCTTATGGTACCAGTATGTCAAATTTATTATCGTATTATTTGTAATTTTATTAACACATTGCTTTCAAACTATCACATTTGCACGTATTATTATAGTTTTTGACAAGTCTTAATACAAAGTATTATAGTGTGAAAGGCCCTTAATTTGTTTTGATTCTTATCACACCACTTATCAATTGGAACGTATTTAGACAGGACGGCATGCTATTGTTGGTGTTTTGTTGGCTCTGTCGCACAGAAACTAGTAAACAAAGAATTTTTCTTGTTTTGTTGTGGTTTTGTATTCTTATTAATTTCTGGCTCAATAAAAAAAGTTGTAGAAAAATACAACATTAAAAATAAAATAAGAATTATTCATGATATATAGAAGAAGTAAATTGCAATACAATTCATCATTTCTTACTTGCAAAATGCTTAATTTTGTTTTGTTTATACATTCTTACACTATATTGCTATTTCTTTTTAACAGCAGCTGGAGGCACAAAAAAAACTGATTTGCGCCAAAGTTACATCTCTGGTCTACCCTGTGGTATGTAGTTTGTGTTTAAAGTTGTTTGCCACTTGTGGTGAAACAGTTGAAATTATTGTTTTGTAATGGCAAATCAACATAATAAAATTAGTGAGGTGCGGGAGATTTTAGCTGCCAAAGACGTTCTCTTTGGTAAGTTTAGAGATGTGGTATTGACGCTTATCGATTATTTCTGATAAGCAAACAATGTGATATACATAGTTTGTTTTATTACATATATGTATGTAATCACATATTTAAAAAAATAAATAATTAAAAAAAAACAAATTAATTACATAAATGTTAATTAATATTAAAATTGTTTGATTTTGTGTTTATTTGAACTAATTTGTATTAAAAAATAGTAAAAAATCAAATTTTAACTCAATTAATCATTTACTTGTAACTTGTAAAAATTTTTGTGAGGGTCTCCGTCAACCCTTAGTTTAGTAAAACTAGACTTGTGATTTGTACAATTCACTTGTAGCCACAAATTTGTAATTGTATTTTTATGAAACACAATTATACAAATGTTCAAAATTTTACAAGCAAAAACGTTTGTAATTTTGAACTTGCAGCTTTGTGAAGTAGGCTCCAGGTGTTTTAGAGTTTATTTACAAAAGCTATATACATATGTACGAGGGTGGATTGATATTGAAGCTACCTAAGTAGGAAATATACTTTTTTTTTAAAAACCATTTATTTCTCAACATAGTCTCCTTTTAGCTCAATACACTTAGTGAGACGATATTCCAACTTTTTTATACCATCTGAATATAACGATTTTGGGAACTCCTCAAAATATGTGTCAGTTTCGGTAATCACTTCTTCGTTTGAGATGAATCTTTTTCCTGCGAGCCATTTTTTCAAGTTTGGAAACAGGAAGAATTGACTAGCAGCTAAATCTGGACTATAAAGTGGATGATCAACCAATTCGAATTGAAGAAATAGCACTTTTTTCTTAAATGTGGTCGTTTTTTCTTGATTGCATCAATCAATTGATCCAATAATGCACGATAATAGGTTAGGTTACACAGGCTCCCGATTTAAAGCAACCAGCCCACTTGGGTCCAGAAGAATAGGTCCCTTTGTGATGGTATGATGCACGATAATACTTTCCTGTGATTGTGGATCCTTTTTCAAGATAATCGATGCGCAATATTCCGTGTACATCCCAAAATACAGTGGTCATAACCTTGCCAGCCGATTTCACTGTCTTCGCCTTCTTCGGAGCACTTCCACCAGCTTCCACCCATTGTTTCGGTTGATTTTTGGTTTCAGGTGTGTAGTGGTGGACCCACATTTCATCAACAGTTATTAATCGACGCCAAAAATCAACAGAATTACGCTTTATCATGTCCAAACACCGCTGTGAAGTGGTCTGTCGAACTCATTTTTGTTCGACACTGAGCAAACGCGGCACCCATCTTGTCGATAGCATTTGCATATGCAAATGTTCATGCAAAATGTTGAACACACGTTCATGTGATATGTTTACCATTTCAACAATCTCACGTAACTTGTTCGGCGATCATTCATAACGATATCGACGATTTTCTTGATATTTTCTTCAGTAACCACCTCTTTTGACCTTCTTTTTGATGGTATTGTTTCAGTGCTTGTTCGGCCGCGTTTAAATTCAGCAAAACCATGTAATCCGGCGGAGCAGACTCACTGTAATGTTTATCGAGCTTTTCTTTTGTCTCTTTCGCCGTTTTCCCTTTCAAATAATAGTGTTTAATCACTGCGCGAAATTCACTTTTTTCCATTTTTCAAGAAACACAAAAGTTGCTTACTTCAAACGACTACAACAAATAAACTAATCGATGAATTAAAAGTGAAATTTTAACAGCTGACGTTTGACGGATCGCAATTTCTAAAAAAAAGTTTTTGTGTTTGTGCTGCCATCTAGCACTAGGTAGCTTAAATATCAATCCGCCCTCGTATGCTACAAGAAATACCTCTCATGCAATCTGTAATCGGTATGTATCTAGCTAATTATCTATGTCAGATCGCAAGCATTTGGTTTTCCATATCACCTCTAATTTGATATGAATAATTTTCCCGCTCCAAGAAACTCAAGCTGTTTCATCTACAGGCAAACTTCTCCAAAGAAATTTATTTTTAGTTGAGAACTTTTGTTTGTACGTTCAAAATTACGAAGAAAATAGCTGCGATTTAAAGTCCAAGACGCCAAAGCAGGACGTGCTATAGTAAAAAAAGAACTTGAAAAACTAATAGCGAAGGCAAGAAGCTTGTTCTATTCAGCAGAAACAACAGGTGATTGGATCACCTATAAGAATGCACTCAAAGAATTCAGATTGGCGAAAAGTTGAAGCTAATATTCTACAGAAGTCTTTGTCACAGGATCAGGATCTACTCGCTAAAATGTGCCGATGGTACGTTTTCTGACTTTTAACATTCTTTACACGAGCATCACTCTTTACTAAATGTATCGCTGTTGTTGTTTTTACATTTTTAACCTTTTACAACTACAATTCATTCAATAACAGACCAAGCCTGCCGGAGATCGCGGCAATGAGGCAAAATATGAATGATTCGATAAATAATGATCTTTTAGCAATCCATGAATGGGGACGTGTGAATAGGGTCGAATTTAATGCTCGCAAGACCCAGTGTTGTATGCTTACACACAAATATACGTACAATCATCCTGCTTCATCTGTAATAATGGGTGGTGTAGATATTGAGGAATCAGAGACTCTTGATATTCTTGGCATGAAAATCAAATGTGATGTTTGATGGACTGATCATATTTTTTAGGTCTCAAAAGAAGCATTCAAGTGCCTCGGCTTTCTAAGACGGTGTAAGAGATAATCCACTCCATCTGATCTCCTTAATATTTACACCACCTATATCCGACCGAAAATGGAATACAACTCTCATGTATGGGCCGGTGCTTCAAAGTCTATTTTGAAGATACTCGACCGGGTACAGGAGAGGGCGAAGAAGCTCATCGGTGACAGTAGGGTAGCCAACTCTATTGACTCACTGGAGCATCGACGCAATGTGGGATGTATTTCACTGTTTTATCGTTACTACAATGGAATGTGCTCTAATGAAATCAGGGAACTTGTTCCCGAAACCCGCTCATTTGTACGAACAACACGCTCCTCATTAAGAGCGCATCCATTTGTGGTTGATATGCCAGTGGATCGCATTACGCATTACAGAGAAAATTCGTTCTTTAGCCGAACAGTTTGCATGTGGAATAAACTTCCTGCAGAGGTCTTTCCTATTACTTTCAGTGTGGGAAAGTTCAAATCGAACGTCCACAAACACTACTCCCTTTATCCTCCTTCCCATAACCAATTTTCCTAGTTCCGGCACAATGCATTGCATATGTAGGGGTCATCCCCTGAGTGCTGGTCCAAGTTAAAAAAAAAAATTACAGTTGAATAAAGTCCGCTTAGGTAGTAATGTTAAAGAAAACAAAATTGGTTGATTATTGAGTTCTTGTTTAAACTTTTCATTTGTTTTAATGAAGGTTTAATATAATATCTCTAGTAGTTCTAAGAAATATTTGGGTAAAGTTACCTGATGATCTGCATTAGCAACAGTGAAATGCGCATAGGAACAAGCTATACCCCTCAATAATCAATTTCAATTTATTTTTAATAAATCTTTAATAAGTAAAATATTAATTTTGGAAAAAAGTGCGCTTAAAAATTCAAAAACTAAAATTTTAGCAATTCCCATAAAAAGCACCGGATGGTATTTATTCATGATATTTGTAACGTATCTCAGACAGTTAGGATTTCTAAATCACGTCTAATCAAAGGTCATGTACCAGAGGCCCGTCTTATTGGCCAATCAGTATCAGCTCGTTTTTCTACGAAACCGATACGCCATTGCCAGTTTGCCCATAAGGCAGGTAAACCAACAGTGGCCATTGTGCATAGAGATGGAATTAGTATGTACATTAAGCGCCTTTGACAACACTTCGTATTTAGGTATTGGAATGACGTTCAATAGGAAAGGATTTCAAATGTAGTTAGTAGCTGAATTGATGAGGTCCTGACATCCAGATCTAGAGAGCTGATTTGAGAGTAGCATCGATAACCATAAAATCAATTATAGATTATCCACAAGCTATAATTTTATATACTCAAACAAAATAGGTTATGCATTTAGGTATCCGACTGCGGGAAACCATCTCTAGTACACCAAAGTAGCTAAAACTGTCTTTTTTCTAACAAGGATTAATAGTTAATTAGGCCTGATGGCACGTATTGCGGCAACCTTAAAAATATGATTCCGGGGAGCTTCACTTGGCGTTATCATCTTAGTAATGTAAGTATCCTATAAATTTGGTAAACAGAACGTTGTACTGAGGCATAATCGTCGCTTTCGATAACGAGCTGATTGGATCACGTATTTTTAGTTTGATATTATGACATTCGCTATCGAAGAATGTGTTTGTATTGTAAACACATAATCGAATAGTAAAATATGTACGTGATCGACTACCTTCTTATCGCAAGCGACGATTCGACCTCTGATGTTCGTTGAATCCTCAAAACATCATACAAACTCAATATCTGATTAAATGCACATCCATGCTACAGTTATCGATTGCACTTTTGTAGGGAAAGCTTTAAATGACTGCTGAGGAACTTAATGCGACAATTTCAAATGTTTTTGTTAGCTTAATTGCCCCTTTCCAGGTTTCACTCGATGTTCGTCAACCCATGTCTAAAAATATATATAACTCAACACAAAACGGATCGAAAAACGTAGTGTTATTTCTCATTTAGATATGTATGTAACTATTGTAACACTGCACGATTCAAGTCCTGAGCTGATTTCAATGGGCGCCTTTTTTTAATATTTCCTATCAAGGTGTATTTAACTAGGTGACAGTATTATTAAAACAATTACAACAATACAAGAACAACAGACATTTTCGTTTGTCAAAAACATAACCCATAAAACAAAGAAAACATATACAGAAAAAAAGTTAAAAAAGACAAAAGTATTTTGTATGTATTTTGACATTCGCAACGCAAAACATAAGCAAAGCTAAAAAAAAAGTCAGCTGCTGTAATGCTGCCACCTGGTTATATCATATGCCTTTTAAAATAATTATTTTAAATGCATTGGGAATATTTAGTGTCTGTTAAACGCTTCTGTCTCGTAAACAATAACAGATAGACAGTTGAAATTTAATTATTAATAACTAGTACTTTGACCCTTTCTTGATATACTTATGTATAAACTTTTCAAATTATATAACGAGCTTTATGTCACAAAAACTTCAATGAATTAAATAGTTTTTGCTATCGCAAATCGTCGTCATTTCCACGATTTTTCTATATTGTTGATCGTTTTTTTAGTTTTAGTTGTTTTGAACAAATTTTAAAACTTGCTTAGTATTTCTGCATTTTTTTTTTGCAAATCATTGATTTTAAAGTTTTAGTAATTTTTTCCACGATTTTTTTCCGCTATAGGGATGATTTTTTCGTTTTATGGAATTATATTCAGGGTTATTCTAAAATACGCGTTCACCACAAAAACGCGTTAAAATGACACTTCAGTATTCCATTAAACGCGCAAGTGACTATCGATATTTTTTGTTATCAAGTCATTGTGATTGACGTCTTTCGACATATTCTAAAAAACGCGTTGAATGAATAATTCATACATTTTCTTTCGACACCATTTTTGGCGCGTTTACTGCAAATTGTTTGTATAAAAAATGTAAATATACATAAAATTTAAATAATAATAAAACATTAATAAATATAAATAAATCTTTAAATATTTTGCAGGTCGAAAAAGCAAACAACACCAGAACAATTTAAGGCAATGGTGGAATTTATGCTCCAACATCCTGATATTGGAAGAGGAGTTACGGAGCTACGAGCTGAGGAGCAAAATTGTCTTTGGGATAAAATATCCCAATATCCCAACAATATTAACATCTCGGAAAGTATTTTGGAAAATGTTGATTGAGATACGTTGAGGTGCCAATCCTTTCCCACACCATGTTGGTAATTACCTTCCGCGAGAAACCTGAGGCAAGCTGCCAATTTATCCACTGGTTTCAAAGTTCCGAGACGATGTGCGCCCATTTTTCCGTCTATTTCGTTCAGAATATATTTAAAAGCATCCTTATTTATTCTGAAGTTTTTCGCAAATCTATGTATATATAAGAATTGTTATGTAAAAGTACAAGTATGCCGATATTTATTGTATGTTATTACTTACATTGTATCATCCATCTCAAATATGTATATCCATTCTATTGTACATGAGTGTTTTTAAAACTCTCCGAAGATTACTTTCATTAGATTCATTATTTTCATTAATAAAATAAGCAATTGAGTCCATTTTGTTTGCTTACTTTTATAAATTTTTTTGCAAGTGATTACAAAAACTCGATTATTTGATCGATATATCCTCGCGCGTATTTTAGAATCTATCGCCGTCGAGCCGTCGAAAGTGAACATTCGACGGCAACGAAGTGAAGCGCGTATTTTAGAATAACCCTGATTGTCTTGTATAGATTTTTTTTAGCAATTTTCGTAATTTCTTTGTTTCAGTTTGCTTGAGTTTGTTTTAAATTCTTGATTTTTGTTGAAAATTTTAGTCATTTGAACAATTTACAACATACTTATGAATAAAATAATTATAATTAGATTATTCGAATACGAATTCATTATAACTATAACTCAGTTATTTTTTGCAAGTTTTTCACAAGCGTTTTAAATACCGATTCTGGAGTTTTAGTTATAATATTAAACCTTTTTGGTTTTAAAATCAATATTCCCAAAACTAAAATATTTTGAAAAAGTAACAAGTTTCAAATTCTATTTTGTATGTCAAAATATTTCTATAGTAAAGTTTTTTTTTGCATCTTATTATAGCCATGAAATAAACATCTGCCTAAATTTAATTATATAATTTTATGAAAAAGATTAGAATTGTCGAACTATATACATATCTATAGCAACCTACATACACAAAATAAGCAATAAAATTTTACTTATGGAGTTTGATAAATTGATTTTTTTTATTAATTTTATTAATTTGCTCTGTTTACAACTGATGTTTTTGCTTATATTCCAAAATTCCTTCTAAAATTTTTAAATAATATGTAACTTAAAAGTTTTCTTAGGATTTTCTTATAGTGTTTTTATTACAATTAATTTTAATTTGTAGCGTGCTATTTTATTAATCTATTGTTCAACTCATTCAGTAAAATGCTTTTAAAAATACATTGGAAAACTTCTTAGAAGAACTATAGATATTGTAAGAATAAATTTGAATAAATGGTAACAATATCAAAGTTAAAACATGACTTAATAATTAATTATTTTGTTTTTATGCGCATCACCAGGTTTTTGAAAATGCCCACTCTAGTTGAAAGTAAAGAATCGCTCCTGAATAATAAAAAGTTAGATGTGGTTTATGGCTTCAACATAGATGAAAATGGAAACCGGCGATATGCAAATAAATAACTATATTTTAATGTTGATTCTATTGAAAATTATTTAGTTGTTCATTTACAACCTCTAGATTACACTAAAAATGATTTAAAAAAAGTTAACGAATTTTTAGCAATTACAAATGGTTACAATCATCATATCTAAAGGTAATGTTAAAGGTACACAATCTTCATATCTATCTAAAATTAAAGGTACAGACAGGAGTATTTAAATATGTTCGTATAATGACAAATTTTTTTAAAACGAAACTAAATGTTCTAATAAAAGATAGTGGATTGTGGTTAAAAACTGTAAATAATCGCATGTGAGGGTGCTGTTGGCTGAAGTAGTTAGCGCGTTGAATGCAAAGCAAATAATGTCTAAGAACGTGGGTTCGAGCCCAGCTTCAGACAAGTCATAACATCCAGCATTTTTTCAGATGTGCATTAGAGTACGCCATTGTATTTGTTATTGTCGGAGTGTTTAAGTGATGAAGGCATAGCCCCACTGGTCACTGAACAGTACTGGCAGCAATTGATACTGGTGTATGCTAGCGGACATCACAGCGCCCTCCTTCGTCGGTATTGTAGCAAAATCGCCGGCGAAGTAAAATAATTAATAAAATGGCTACAACAGCTTAAAAACACATTGATCTAAAAACTAACATGATCTAAAAACTAACATAGCGCGCAATATCAGAGGTGCAAAAATTAAGCTTTCTCTCTTTCACTATCCCTTTTCCAAAGAAGGTAACACACCTACGGGTTGGTAGGCATACTAATTGCCTGAGTGTTACTTCTGTTTAAAAAAAAAAAAAAAATGTGTGTACATATACATATGTATAATGAGATGATGCATGTGAATTGATTGTTAGATTACGTTTACTTTTTTCTTATGAAAGTGATGGTCATAATAAATTTAAAAAAAAGAAATAATTGCGATTAAAGAATAATAAGTTAAAGGAGTTATTTAAATAAATTTGGAGAAAGTTCCATTAAGAATAACCTATATAATTCGAAGTTAAGGCCTTTCAAGAATATTTTACAAATAAATCGCATAAAAAAAGATATGCCGTAAATATATACTACGATAAAGATTTTTCAGAAACTGCTATGCAATGAAAATGTGGACTTATCAAAAGAAAGTTGTATAAAAATGTTGCGAGAATCGTTCCCGAAAGATTTTGATGAATATGTTGAGCTTATTGAAAAAACATTAAAGAATCAAATACACTTTACTTTAGGTTTTATAAAGAATATTCATGAAACATTTACTAAAATTTATAATTTTATAAAAAATTATTTAAAAAAAAAACAAAACTTGAAAGGCTAGTAGCGAATTTTCGTGAATTCGAATAAATACTTTTTGTAGCTTTTTTTTAGCAAAACCTTACTTAAAATCGCTACATATTCACACATTTTGAAATAGAAATAACTAATTTTCTTTCTGAAATCTAAAAACCAAATTTACGACCTATGGCAAGAGAAACAGAAGAAAATACTTAACAATAATTCCGAAATTTTTATTGAAAGCGAACATTTATTTCCGAAACCTTAAAAAATTTCAGTAATTTTGGCATCCGGCAACACCGCCTTAAGTTATTAAAAGTTGTATTTTTGCTGGGTATTATCAAAAACTATACTTTTTTCAAATAAATTAATATTTTTTTGACTATGAATGGTCCGAAAAGGAGGAAGTTTTGGGGCAAGTGTACCAAATACAGGATAGGATGCCCAAGATAAACGACGGACCTAACACCAGCAACAGATTTCATCTGCTGTACGAAGGGAAAGAAGATGAGATCGCAAAAAAGGAGAATATTCCACCAATTAGAGTGGTTACCAACTTTAGCGCTTCTAGATTACTAAGAATAATCGGAAACAGGTATATGTTCAAGAGAATGTCAGTTGGGAAAAAAATAATTTCCAGCACCATGGCGCTATACGAAGAAGCACTGAAATTGCTAAAAAACGACATGAATTTCAACACACAAGGTAAGAGATTGTAAGATTTTTAAGATGGTGCTTTATGATGAATTTAAAAATATAGACAATATTACGCCTATGAGTGTAAAACAAGTTATAACAAAAAGATCACACGAAGATGACACACTGTCTTGGAGCCAAAAACTGTACCAGAGTAACCACGACTACGCTGATTGTTCACTAAACAAAATATCACCTGATAGCAGTATAGTGTACAAATGTCATAACTGCACAAACAAAAATTACAGAAATGAAAGCCACAGGGCAGATCACCCCAATTCGCGTGAGAGATAGGACAAAGATAACAGTAAAAAAACTGCAATGAATAGTATGATGCATTCAAAAAATGTCAAACCAATTTTGACAAGTTACGAATTTTAGCTATGATGCTTAAACATGCCATATAAAACTAATGCTTTACACAATGTTCATGTCTTGTACTGGAACACTCAAGGCACAATAACCGAGTTAGCAGCTGCACAGCTCGAGCACGGTTATAATTTATTTATTTTATTTATTGGTACATATTCTACAAAGTAAATCTGCAGATTATGGATGCACAAAAATGGCGCCGGTAACTAGACCATATGTCCATGATGTTATTAACAGAATTTTAAAAATTTTTTTGTGACTGACACAAATTCTACAAAAAACCGCAATACTGTACGGTTAGCCGTGGCGAATCAGTCAACCAGTGCGAGCGAAGCGAAAAACTCTCGAAGGCCAAGCAACACACGCATGCCTGACCGCACTAAAGAAATAATTAAGATGACGAGAGAGCTGTTCTTCAGCCGAGAGCTGCTTGACGACCGGTTATAATTTGTATTCCGGACTTTAAGGCGGACTTGGACATACTCACAAACTACTTTTATGTCTTTTTCATATTTGGCGATTTTAGTGCACATCACACAGATCGGAATTATGCATCTAATGCAGTGGTGGGCACTAATTTGCCACGGTTACGAAGTTTTTTCAACTACATATGTATTTATATTTCCTACTCGTGAATATTGCAACCAAGAGTGCAATGAAAATATATTTTTCCCTACAACCATTTTCCTAATATGAATAAGTTGAATATATCTACTGAAGATGAGTGTCGTGTAATCAAGTAGTAAATACACTGAAGACAAAATTACATGATTAAAATCCTATGACGGAAGGTAGCCTTTAAGTTTGAAATGGACATTATTTGATTTGGTTAATATAGTACTAAGCTATCTATAGTGTCTTCCAATAAAATGTTTCATTTTGATATCTAAACAAGTAATAGAGGTATATTCGGCTGTGCCGAATCTTATATACCCTTCACCATAGTATGGAGTGACGAAAGAAGTCACAATCACGAAAATTCACGCCCACGAAATACGAAAAAAATTAAAAAAATAATAATGTAAATGGGAAAAATTACATTAAAGCAAAAGAAATTGCCACTCACAGTCTCACGGACGCACCCTCATGTGATGGAAACAAAAAATTAATCACGATCACGCATTATTGGTTCTAATCTCTATTTCATAGTATTGGCTGATTTCATAAACACAGTTTGCAAAGCAACACTGGAAGCATGAGTTTACAGGGCATTCTAGTGTTGCTGCGTCTATGAAGTCAGCCATAAATTATGAATTTCGTAACAAATTTGTAACACTTTCTCGCCTAGAGTGCATTATAAAAATATTAACATCCCCTTATTAGCACTTATGTACATAATTTTTCACATATCTCAGAAGTGTTTCAACGTCTTTATTAAAAAACCAGTGGTCTTCGACTAAAGAAAGAAATGATTTGAAACGTAAGAAAAGATTTAATTATGAAGAAATTCTCCCAAAATAGATTAAAAAAATCGTCAACTTTTACATAAATCAGCTTGTCTAATGATTATCTTCATATTGAAAATAATTTAAAACTATCAAAAATTCTTAAAAAAAAGAGCAAACTTTTTCAAATAAAAAGTAAAAGTAATAAAAATAACTAAAATGTATCAAAAATTAATAAATGGTTGTTCAGGATTTGAAACCATACCCTACCAGGTGGTGGCACGGTTTCGAATCCTGAACACAACACAATGCTGTTTTTTAGAAGTTTTGATGCATTTTAGTTGTTTTTATTACTTTTTATTTGAAAAAGTATGTTCCACAATTTATTCAAAAACCCAGGGCACAATCTCATTTATAATATTTTTTTTAATTTTTGCGTTTTTTCCAATTTTATGAACGATAAAAGGTTTATTTTTCAAAAATATACAATATGTTATCAGATAGGATTTTATACAGTGATCCAATAATTATATAATGAATTCAGTAAGTTGCCGACGTTTTTATTTGATATAATATAATAATAATGCCAAAAATAAAAATTGCTTGACGGTGTAAGAAAAAATTTTAAATTATAAAATATAACAGCATATTTTAATTCATAATTTTAATTTAATTTTTTCTTTGAAACTCGTATGATGTACGTACGTATGTAAACTAGTGGTATTCTGATAGTTGTCTTTTCAAAATTTTTTTAACTTTTCCATTTACTTATCTGTATTGCGGTTGCACCAGACGATAAAGGTTTTGTTCAATATAACCTGTATATTTCTGATATAGAAACACAATGGAATTTCAACCACAATTGATTTAAAAAATACGAATTCGGTCATTTATATTCAGCCTGCTAAGAAAACAGATCGATTTAATTAAAAACATTTTTTATTTAAATCTTCTTCTGCGTTTACTAAGTAAGACAGAGAACTAAATATGAAAAATTACGATAAAATCGCAAACAGAAAGCTTTTTGCTCTCAAATCCAACCCATAATTCGACTTATTTTCGTAATATTTTACCACTAATCCGCTTCCAATTCCGTTGTGCGTGCTATCGACAATGCGATATTCCGCAAAACTATGATTTCTTAGGTGTTTTTAATGAATGTAAGACCGGTTAATTTTATATGAATATGAGGAAATCAATTTTTTATCTCCTAAGATCTTAAAGTATCATTTTGGATATCTTGAATTGGAGAAAATACGAAAATATGCAAAAAAATGAAATACAAATATGTATGCATATTATTTTTGGAAATTTTCCCCAAACATTCCGATCTAAAAATCGAAAGTTCATATGTATGTATACGATAGGAACTGATTGTTTGAAAAATATTTGATGAATTGCGAACTATTCTTAGAATACATTTTAATCAAGCCCACATTAAATTATTCAATTGGATAATGCAATCTAGAAGCCAAATATAAATTTGTGGAAAGTAGGTATTTGCAATACTTTTGTTCAAAATACAAATGCATTTTAAATTTTTATTCCAAATACAAAATAGTTTTTAATAAAAGTTTAATTTTGACAATGGAAATGATATTTTGTAAGTTTTTTACTCTATAATTTTTCTGTTTTTTAATCAATATTGAATCATACAATTTTCCTGATGTTCTCATATTTTTAAGAATTTTTGGCATTTTAGAGATTTTTTCAAGGTTTTTGGCTGCCGATTGCCAATTATATGATTTTTTTTTAAATAAATTTTGGAAATAATTTCCAATATTGCAGTTGCAATTTTTAGGATATGCGCTATTTTCGCGGAGTTTTAAAATTTTTTTTTGGTTTCTTTGCTAATTACATTTTGGAGCTTGATATCAAATTAAATTCTTACATCAAACTTTGTTTTTATTTTATAGAAAAGGCAATTAATTGAAGCGCTTTTGAAGATTAACTCACTGATGTTACAGAATGAAAGAAACATTTCTTATCAAATTCTAGCCGGGAAGAGATTTTTCTGCTTTGTTATGTGTTACTAAGTATCCAAACAACATTTTAATTGTCAAAAGATTTTTTATCACATTGTACAAATACAATAACAATACCGGGTTCTGATATACTGCAGGTACCCTGCACCTGAATATAGAAAATAATTAAAATTACACAAGTATAAAACAGGATACAAGCATCAATTTTGCCTTTCTTCTGAAATCACAAATAGTCATAAAAAATTAAATATTAATACATTTTCAAAACAAAACTAAAATTCAATTTCATTGATTTTGTATATCTACTCGTACATAGTGTCTTGACGATCCATTACATTTCTTTAATATAAAAAATAATTATGATTATTTACAAGAAAATATAAGCGAGAAAAAATACTGTAATACGCATCCATAATATTATACTTATTATACTAATAAACGTACAAAAAATTTTTAAAGAAACAAACAAAAAAACAACAAATCTTTACTTTAAGACTGTTTAGTTTACACATCCATACACACAATGTGTACATGTGCCCATGAACGCATTTCAGAATTTGAAATTTTAGTATTTTATAATAAATAAGATATATTATGTTCTTAAACGCGAACATTTTCTCATTTTGCTCTTTTTGCAAAACCCATTATTTAATTTTTTGCATATAAAGGTTTATTTGCTAAAAAAGAGATTTAAATTCGTTTTAAATGAAAATGTTTTCTTTGTTTTAAATGTTTGGTAACATAAAATGGATTGCATGTTGCCAAAAGCATTTTTAATAACAAAAAAATATTTGTCTTCCGTTATACTATTTTGTTTGCTGGTTTATATTGAAATTAAATCAGAGCTGAAAAAACAATAAAGCTGGAAAAAAAGCAGTAAGCATCCGCTCATCGGCACTCGTTAACAATCAATTAACGACTGAAATCAAACTGAAATAAAAGAGAACAAGCGTCGGTGTGAGTTTTTTTTATTGTTTTTGTAGCACAATTGTGCACAGAAAATGAATTTTTGGATTACTAGTGACTAGAGAGCCTACGAATACAACAACGTCTCACAAAATCAATAAACACCAAAGAAGACAAAGATAACACCAAACTGCAATACTCTATTGCACTTGCATGAAAAGCAAAGTTCTGTAATACTCGATTTAAGTTTGACTGTGATATTTTACGTTTATTATATATATTTAAATTATACATTTAATTGTGTCGTGCTGTCCAGTTTTATGATTTATAATTCAATTAGTGATGTAATAAATCGTAAGTCAAACACAAAAACATTTTTTTTTGCTCATATTTTAGTCGTTAATGGACCGGCTTCAATTATTTTCAGTCTAAACCTTCGTAGAACTCCATAAAAGAGATCTGCTTCATAAAATTGACCGTAGGACAGCTGGGGCCATAAAAAAACAACAGAATAGGAAATAAAACAAAAAAAGTCTTTTGGCTATATCTCATTGGACCGAGTTTTGTTATTTTCAAACCGAACAAATTTATGAAAAATTGCAAGAGAATGGTATAAAATTTATTTCTCTATGTTGCTAGTTCTAACTACACCAAAATGTAGCAGACGGACAGACGTACAGACGGACATCGCTCATTCGACTTCTCTATCTATAAGGATCCAGAATATATATATATACTTTATGGGGTCTTAAATGAATAATGAAGAAATTACATACGGAATGACAAACCTATATATCCCCTTTCCAAATTTTTTGGTGAAGGGTATAAAAATACATACATTTAAAAGATAACAGTAACAAAGTACAATTATAAGAGATGATGGTTGCGCATATAACTCTCGCCACTACTCACTGCAGAGCAATTATTTTTTGTAAATTTTTAAAACTTTCTTATATTTATTTATTAACCAGGCTCACCCGTTATATGTAGTAATTAAAAACGTCGAAATCATTATCGTATGTCCCCATCTCCTTGACATTTTGAAATTTCGCACAATTTTCTAACTAAAAACTGATTTTTTTTAGCATCAGATTCCTTTAGTATTTGGAATATGTAACTGTAATCTTTTGTAAACTTTTTCCATGTTATCTCTCGAAGTTACAAAATGATTCTGATAAATTTTGTATGCAATAACCTGTATTTGTATACGCATTTAAAGTCAATAATTCGAAATATAAAAAAGTTTATGACGCCTCTTCTTTGTCGCTTTTATATTGTTTGCTGCGTCCCTTGATCCGTGTGCTGAGCTTATTGCTTATTGTATTTTTGTATTTGATAGCATAGTATGTATCTCAATGTTGAGGTAAAGAAAAAACATATGAAATTAAAAATTTTTCACTTTTGCGGCTACTTGAGCGCTACCTAAACGGTATTAAGAATCATTTCTAGGAAGTTCATATGTTAGAAAGTTGTTTATTGAGATCTTAGGTATATTTGTCTAATAGATAGCATAGCACAGTATATATCGCAATGTTTAAGTAAAGAAAAACAAATGAAGTTAAAAAATTTTTGGGAAATTTTTCATTTTTGCGGCTACTTGAGCACTACCTAAACGGTATTAAGAATCATTCCTACGAAGTTCATATATTCTAGGAAGTTCTTTATTGAGAACTTAGGTACATTTTTGTAGTTGCTTGCCTTCTTGAACTTTTAACGGTTTGCTACCTATGGTCCTGAACAGTGGAAAAATGGTAAAAAAAAACCTATTTTTTAATTTTTCATCTTGAAGATGAAGATTTTTTGATTTTATATGTTCAGAATTCTTGTTTTTTATGATAATAACTACAACTTTGCCTCCTAGAGTAAACTAAAATTCCGAACGATTTGCAAGATATGAGCCTGAGAAAATGATCAGTATTTTTCTAAAATGACACCGAGACCCCAAATCTTTGGGGGACCATAAAAAAAGTGCATTAATTTGGGCAAAACGGGGATACACGGTTTTTTTTGGTCTTTTATCACGTAGTGGTGTCCGTATATGGTTATTTTTCCATGACTTAAAAAATTAAACACAGTGTTTTTAAAAGTAAATTTAAATAAAATAAAATAAGATACAGAAACAGATAAGACGACAACACATTGGATGGTATTTTATATACTCAAGAATATTTGTTATTTGACTACATAAAATTTTAAAATTTATACAAACTAATATTTTGAAAAATCTGAAACCTTCAAAGTATTGTAACTAAAAATGTATGAATTATTTTAAATTATTTAAAAAAAATTAATTACTTTTATAAAATAAGTCAAGCCTTGAGACCAGAAGTGTACATTATTTATTACTAATTTTATTGTAAGAAACTTGTTTAAATTAATTTTTTTAATGTTTACATATTAATTTTTATGTTTTTATGTACATAGTATATGTATATATTAGTGAATGGTAAAAAAACGGAAAATCGAATATCGACTTTTCGATCAACCATTTTATGTTCCGATTAATTAACCGATTAATCGTAGGCAAAAATCGATTATCGTATAGTCGATTTGTATTTATTCTTTCCTCTAAATAAAATTTCTTGTTTGTGTGTTCATTTCAAATTCTAGAAAAAAGTGCATCACCATCAAAGTGCATGTACTCACTAGTAATTCAATTATCTAGTCCGGAAAATGAAGCAGAACATAAAAAATTAATAAAAAAAGGAAAAAGAACTACAAATAAATGTAACATTTTTGAAGCTAAATCCATAACGAAAAAGTTGGAAGATGTCTAAAAGCTCATAAATATGTACATATGTATGTATGTATATTCGATAAAGTAATTAGTAACCAAGGTGAATTGCTTTAATTAATACACACTACGTTTTATATCTTTCTTAAAACAAAAAAAGACGTTACTGAAAGGTAATATGGAGACGTTTGATTTTCAATAGCCCGCCATTTTAACAGTTGTCATGCATGACTCAACCCATAACTACATTGAAATTACTCAAATTCCCTAAAAAAAATATGGTGAAAATTTCCCGGCTACAGTTTGCAAAAAACTAAAGTATTTTTGCGTCGTCGTGATGCACCTTCTCGGTCAGCAATTGTGAAACTGGTGGACAAATTTCAATAGTTGGGACAAGTCAGAGATGTGGAAAATTAAGCTCGTGTATGTCGCTGAACTGAGAATATTACTGTTGTAGCGCATGGCGTTGGGGAAATCTCAGGCTTGTCCATTTCTCGTCGGACTTTGGAATTGGGCATTCTTCAAAGGACAAGTGAAGTGACTGTGAGATTTCTCCAAGAGGCGATCATAATTGTCCACCGAGATCTTGTGATTTAAATCTTTAGACTTTTTTATTTGGAGCTACGTAACAGATTTGGTCTACGCCTGGCCCACAATCGATTCAAGACCTCAAAGATGGATTCGTGTAGTTATCAAGAATATTCAGCAGCAAATGTGAAAATTGGTAATGAAAAATTGAGTGAAAGTAATATGGTCCTGCAAGCGTAGCCATGGCGGTCATTTGGCTGATATTGTTTTTAAATTATGAATGGTGTACTTTAAAATTTAATAAACTTCTGATGATTTTGCTTAAAAATATTATGAGTTCAGTAAAATATATAAATTAAAGTTAAAAAAGGTGAAGTCTAGGCTCGAAAAGGCTAAAGTGGCATCACTGGTTATGATTTGAATCATTACAATTTTATTTAGTCTGCGTTTAGACGAGTCATGTCTTATTGTCATGTTTCTTACTTCTTCTTATTTGAACTTTTTTTGTTGTTCACACAAGTCATATCATGTTGACGAGATTTACTTGCAAATACCTTCAGGCTTAATATAACGAATTAGAAAACAAAACGAAATGACAGTACATGCATTTGAGTACTCGTTTCTTTCCCCTCGTCGCTCGCCTATAAAGTAACAATCATGTCAATAAGACACGACTCGTCTAAACGAAGACTTATAACAAGAAAATTCACTTAAAATGAATTCGAAGGTTTAAAAAATGCTGACGAAACGAAATCATAACAAAACATAAAATTAAGATCAAAAACAAACAATTCTCCTACATATATTATTTACTCAAGTATAAATGTCACTATAACTTTTTTTATTCATCGCTCATTTAAAAAAAATAGTTCGTCATTTAATAAAAAAATGGCATATTCATTAAAATCTTGATATTTGATCATTGTACTTCACACAAGTTCCTCAAATACACGTGGTATTTACATATGTATATAAATTGCAAAAGCAAAGAAAGTTGATTAGGGAGGCCTTCGAAAGGCCTTTTAGAATCTTAAGCTTATATTGTAATTATCACCCTGGAATTGATTCTGAACATTGTCATTGCACATAAAATTTAATTTGTGTGGTATCAGTTGCAGGTTAGAGCACACAGAGATAAACATCAATGTAAATCGAAAATTAAACAATGTTGATTTTATGTCAAGTAGTTTTTTGCAAAAATATTGACTTCGTTAAAACTTTAAATTTGAACTAAAATATAGTTGATTGAACATATTTCGTATTAAAATAACATTGTGCAATGTTGAATTTACAGAACTCAGCTTCGTAGTAAAATAAAAAATTAACCCGTTAAATTGAGTAGTGTAAAGACAACATTTCTACATTTTCAATCAACATTGCTAATAAGTATTCCGAATTTCAATGAGAATTTCAAAAATTACAAAAGTATAAGAAATTCTCATATGCTTTTTAAAGGTTTTCGTATAAGATAAGAGATTTGAAACAGTTCCAAAATATGGTTCAAGGTCTACTTATGATTTGGCGTTAGCACCAAATGTATATAAATAAAATAAATATTAAAAATGTAAATACATAATAGAAATCGTTTTTATTACATTTTTATGGGTTATTTAATTAAGGGCATCATTTTTAACCAACAAACATTTAGTGTTATTTTAATATCAGTATCGGTTTAATTTTAAAAGAATTTCGCGTTAGATCAATCATTGAATCGTATTAACTCAACATTATAATTACTTACATTTTAAATGAATTTCATTCTGAAAACACATTCATTCAATATGTAATTTTGATTCAACAAAATTCGTCATATTATTTTTATATGGGTACATTTTCCTTCAATAAGAATCGCATATTATATTGACATGTGCTGCTGTTGCTTGCAAGTTATCGTAAAGTCATGTTTATTTAAGACGGAACGACTATGAAGCAAAATCATTAACGAAAAATGTAAAATCAACCCTGTTTTCGCTGGATTTACATGGTGTGTTTTTCTCTGGAGACCAATATTAATAAATAAAAAAGATTTGGAAGTGCTATTTCAGAAAAAAAATCGGCTTTTGTTTTGGTTTCATGGCTATAAAACCATCATTCTTCGGACAGACCAAGAAATAAACTTAAAAAAATTCAGCCTATATAGTAATGTTAAGTAAGAATGTCAAAACAATTAATTGATTATTGAGTTCTTGTTTTAACTTAGATATTGTTTAAACTTTTCATTTCCTAAGAAATCTATGGGCAAAAGCTCCTTGAGCTTATACGACTTTAGTTTTTTTTTAAATACGGTTTTAAAAATTTAATTTCTTATTGTGTTTGTCATGATTTTTTTTTTTTCATCTAACAGCCACACCTACATAAATCAAAGTGATGAGCGTCGCCGTAGCAATAGGATACGTTTTGAAGTACATTCAGAGTAAATTTTTTTCTTAGAATATATTGTAAATACGTACCCTGTTGCTAAAGCGACGCTCAACGCTCTGATTTAGGTATGGTTGTAAGTTAAAATTGATTGATTAATCATGAATTCAAATAGTCAAGTTTTTTCATTGATCAAATAATCGATTAATCAGAATGTTTTAATAGTTGATTAATCGTACTTCCCAAATTTCAATAGAAAAAATGTTGAATCGTATAAATGTGTTAGAAATAAAGGGGCAAATTACGACATTCAATATCGAACGAAATTTACATGCAAATTCAAAAATTTTTTATGGGATTTTGTTCGATATCGAATGCCGTAATTTGCTCCCAAGGTTTTTTAAAATAAAGGCCTTGATTTTTTTTGCCTGGTAATCATGTGCTTCTGCAAGGGTGCAGGTTAGGGTGTTCGATTATTTGACATTTTCCAGAATTCTGGTTTCGAATATTTGAAACTTTGAAAAAACCGGTTACGGGTTTTAAATTTAGAGAAGTGCGGTCATCCGATTTTTTTAATGAAGAAATTATTACATGAGCTTTGATTTTAATTTTCTTAAAAAAAGAGTTAAGAGTTCCTGTAAATAATATAAAATAATATAAAAGTTAAATGTAAAACATAAAAATAACTTCACATTACATATATATAAGATATAAACATACATAAATATGAATGCATGGACAAGGTGGACAAACATAATATCAATATGTATAGAAAAGTGTGTATACAATTGAAATCAGCTTTTAATATTAATCCTAAATACATACTATGAAGTAAGTACTTTGGATTACTATTAACAGCTGGTGGGGTTTAATATGTATTTCGATTTGAAAGAAAACACTTTTGGAGCACAGCGTATGAGATATACTTTCTTTTCGAACCTAAATACATAGCAATTCTCCTGAAGTAATCTGTCAATATCCATTGCACATCACAAGGAATTTAATTCGCCCCATCATGAGAATTTTACACCAAAAAAAAAAAATAATTGAAAAATTAACAGAAAATGTTCGTCTAAGTTTTAATAATACAAAACTAATTTTATTGGAAAAATATGCAAATTGAAAAGTATTCGAACGAGCCGCTTTTAAAATTATAAAAAACCGGACTATTGCACATTTGAAAAATTCACATTTTGAAAAACCCGACAACCGATTCGGTCCCCCTAGTGTAGGTCCTACGACCAAGATTATTTTAAATACACAAAGATCATTTTTATGTATACAAATTCCTCTTCGTAGGTGTTTTTATTTTTTTACGTATGTATGTAGTTTGCAAGAATGTGTGCATTTAACTACCCTACAACAGCAAACAGTTCATGTGACAAAAATATCTAATTCAGCATTTAATTTTTTAAATGAGCATTAAAGATTTCCCATTGAAATATTTCTTGCAAATATTTATGAATTAAAGTACATACAAACAAATTATTTTCAACAAATTATATTCACACTCAAACCGCACAGTGGGGGCGATCGCAAAAACAGCGACAACAAATTTCTATCTTTTAAGCTACTGATGCCATGTATGTATGCGAAAGCCATTGAAAGCAACCTAAGCGTTTCCATTTTTAAATATAAAAAACATTTACTTCTTAAAATTATCTTAGACAACTGGGGCGTCGCCCTGTATTATTGCTGCCATGAAACAAGACAAGTGTTTGGATGTGGATTCGTCATTAGTCGGAGACTCAAACACCTCGTCTCCAGACGGAATCCGAAGAATGATAGGCTAGCCACAATTCACATAAAATCGAAATTTTTCAACATCAGCCTTATCTTTGTCCATTCCCCGACTAAAGACAAGGACGATGTATTCTAGAGAAAACATATACATACATAAGATCACGTGGCTGCCACCAGATCAAGCAACGAGATTGATCATGCTGAGATAGTCGGAAGATATTCATCCAGTGTGTTGGACGTACGAGCGATCCAAGAAGCAAACGTTGATTGGCATCATTACCTTAAGGCAGCGAAGGTTGGCACGCATCTAATTGTAGCAAGAAACGTTTGATCTGACACACCACGGAAGCTGCAGCGCAATGGCAAATCAATGACCAGTCCATGGAAAAAATCGTACGATTCGTAATTGTGTACCAGAAACCTTCCCCAAGTAGCCCATGGTGCGACCAGAAGTGTCGTAATACAACTCTACAGTCAGTAGCAGTAGCAACACGTCATGCGAAGCATAGGTATCCGCAGGAAGAAGGGAAAGAATCGAGGTGTACAGGAGTCAGAATGAGGTCCGAAAATTTTACCAAAGAGTGAAACATCAAACTGAAGGCTTTGGCACAGGCGCATCCTCCTGCAAAGATTAAGAAGGTAATATGGTGACACATACATATACTGGGGTCTGGATATGGGAAACGATTTTTCACAGCTGTTGGTATCCGATAGTAGCGACGATAAAGATACCGCTGATAAAGCGTATGTATCAGCTTGTTTGTGCAATCTGGCTAGAAGAATGCATACCCGTTGATTGGAACATCAGCATATTATATGCCGTGCACAAAGAATGAGACAAGCCAGTATGAGCCAACTATAGAGGAATAAAAAAATCGACATCCCCATACATTCAAAAGTGTTTCAAGTCATGTCTGAGTATCGCCGAAAAACTAATACGACTTTACAGGATGTCCTTAAGTGACATACCACCCTCTCTGCAAACCATTCAGTATCAAACGACGTTTCAGACAAGGAGATCGTCTATTGTGTGATATTTGTAACATTCTGCTGGAAAACGTAATACGAGACGCAAATGTGAACAGAACTCGCACACTATAAACTAAATAATACATGGAGATAAAAGCAAGTTGATGGTGTCAACTAGAGATGGGATCGTGTGTGACTTTTCACTCACTCTCATGCACGATTACGATAAAAAAATCACTCATGCACGCTCACGCACGACTTCATATTTTTGGCTGACGTTCACTCACGCTTACGTGAGTGGAAAAAAAGTTAGTCATAACCACGAAAACTCACGCTAACGAAATACTCACGAAAAAAAACCAACCTATAAGTATTTATACTTTAAAATTTCTGAATGCAAATAGAAAAATCTAATATACAATTAGAAAATTCTGCAATAAAAGAGGAAAATTATGTTTAACTGAGAAATATACTTTTCTGAAACAATTTGTTAGTTTTGAAATAAAATTCTTCAATTCTGATATATGGGTAAGTCCTAGAAACAGTCCACCAAACAAAATTCTTTGAAAGTGATTTTTTATGGAATATTAGACTAGATATATAATTTAATAAATAAATAAATAATAATACATTTTATAAATAAATGTATTTCGACGATCAATTGCACAAATTATTATCAAATCCTACCCTACCTCAGATCTTCTAATTTCATACCAGAAATTGACACTTTTTAGGTATTCATATCATTACTTTAGTGTTAATGAAGAAGGCCCTATCGAAAGCCATACATTGAATTCACTTCAATTTTAGTGAAAAAATTGTGTTTACTTTTTTCGAAAAATTGAAATTAGGTATGAAATTTCGGAATAGAAATATAATAGAAAAAATGTAATGTGATTCACGTAGGGTGCATCATAAATGGTTCATGTCTTCTGAAAAAAACTACAGTATTTTTTGTCTGAAAATAAGTTATTTTAGAATTTTTTCTATATTCATCTTTCTTTTAGGTACCTACTATATTTTGTGTACTTTATTATGCAAAATTCGTAAAAAATTACGCAAATACACTTTACTTTCAAAGTTACTGCCGTTTTTTTGTAGCGTGCGTCACAAAACTTTGTGATCAATTATTTCGCAACAAATACTTTGTAGCTAAAATTAAATTTGACGATTGAAAACAATTATAAATTTTCTTTTATTTTAAAGTTTTGAAGTGAAATTTAAAATGATGTATGTACATATTCAAAATACTTTGATTAAAATCATTAAAATATACTTTGAAAAAATCTACTCATGCACGCTCACTCACGTTAATTTTTTTATACTCACGCTCATGTAGGCTCACGTGATTGAAACAAAAAACTGCTCACGATTATGCATGATTCACGATAATCACGTGAGCGATGCACATCTCTAGTAATTACACATTTGGTACGTATTAGGGATCGCGAGTGACTTTTTACTCACGCTCATGCACGCTCACAATAAAAAAATTTCACTCATGCACGCTCACGCACGACCTCATATTTTTGGCTCACATTCACTCACGCTCACGTGAAAAAAAGTTAGTCACAATCACGAAAACTCACGCTAACGAAATACTCACGAAAAAAAACCAACCTATAAGTATTTATACTTTAAAATTTCTGAATGCAAATAGAAAAATCTAATATACAATTAGAAAATTCTGCAATAAAAGAGGAAAATTATGTTTAACTGAAAAATATACTTTTCTGAAACAATTTGTTAGTTTTGAAATACCATTTTTCAATCACCAAAAATTTTTTTTTAAATTGATCCAACTTACCTTTTATCTTTTTTATAAATAAAATAAATGTATTTCGACGATCATTAATGTACAAATTATTATCAAATCCTAGTTTACCTCAGATCTTATAATTTCATATCAGAAATTAACAATTTTTAGGTATTCATATCATTACTTTAGTGTTAGTGAAGATGGCCCGATCGAATGCCATATTTTGGACATGGAATTCACCTAAATTTTAGCAAAAAAAAATTTTGTGCTTACTGTTTCGGAAACATTGAAATTACCTTTGAAATTTCATAACAGAAATATAATAGAAAAAAATATAACGTGAGTCACGTAGGGTGCGTCAAAAAAGCTTCATGTCTTCTGACAAAAAACGACAAAATTTTTGGATGCAAATAAGTTTTTTAGAATTCTCATATTCATATTTCTCTTAGGAACTATATTTTGTGTACTTTATTATACAAAATTCGGAAAAAAATTACGAAAACGCACTTTAACTTTCAAAGTTATTTCCGTTTTTTGTAGCGAGCGTCACTAAACTTTGCGATCAATTATTTCGCAACAAATAGCTGCTAAACATTTTTTTTATGCCATTCGAAACTACACTTATATCACACTAAGCACCATGCATAAGTTGTAGGTACCTCTTTTGAAAGATCAAAAAATTTTTATATATTATTGTGAAAACGCGTAGGAATGTAGGGTTCGTCACGCAGGATTTACACATATGTATGTATGTATGTGCATACATATGTATCTTGCGATTTCAAACTTTGTAGTTAAAATTAAATTTTAATATTAAATACAATTGGAAATTCTTAAAGAAAATATAAATTTTCTTTTATTTTAATGTTTTGAAGTGAAATTCAAAATTATGTACATATTTAAAATATTTTGATTGAAATCTTTAATTTTCTAGCTCATGTTTACCCATTTTTTGAAGAATTGGAAGATCTTTAGCTTTTTTCCAAAAACTAAAAATTTTTAGGTCTGTTCGTCTGTGTGAACGCGCATGAAAAAACAAAAAAGGGAATTGTAGATGTTTTTCTTCCAAATGTTCGCCAGTCGAAACTCGGACTTATACAGCTACTTTGACTCGTTCATTCATATCACTACATTAACATATACCGGCGCAACGTTTATGCCTTCATGACAAAATTGAAAACCGCGTACCTATTAAAAATATGAAAAAAATTCCAAAATCGACAAGATCACTAAACAATCACGCAAAAAATCTACTCATGCACGCTCACGTTAAGTTTCTTATACTCACGCTCATGCACGCTCACGTGATTCAAACAAAAAACTGCTCACGATCATGCATGATCACGTGTGATTCACGCTAATCACGTGAGCGATGTCCATCTCTAATTCACATGTGTTTTTGATTGCATTTTCTATAAAGATTTTTTTTCATTTCCTTTTCTTATTTGCATTTGAAATAAATGTTCAATTGTGCTTTTTTAGTACAGAACAAAATTTTGACGCTTCAAACCAAAAATAAAAGAGTCCGTTAATAATTCGCTACTACCTGTATTATTGTACCATGTATTCAGCTTACATGTCGTTCATACGACACATTCCTGGTTCCTTTTGAAAAATCTTTTTGATGTACATACATACATACATACATATGTACATACATACATATGTACATACATATATACAAACATGCATACATAAATGCATGCGAGAATAGTTGGCATGATTTTTATATTCAGTGTTATATGGTTTTTTTGCAATAGATAGACTAATTGTGCAAAAATTATTAAAATGTGTTATAATATTTTTAATTCATACACACATCTATGTATTTTTTGTTTACACATGTATACATGTACATGTGTGTACTTATTTGTTTTGATAGCTATTTCAGATAAATTAGCGATAATTTGCTATCAAAACTAGCGATGATAGCAATTTCTTCATGGTTCGCAGCTAGGTTCAAAATGAACCGTATGGCGAACCATGTCGATTCAATCAAGATTCGACCACGAACCGTGAATGAGAGAGACAACTCCGATAATTGCTATCCGTGTGAACATGCTATTACATAGCATTTACACATGAAAGTCCCAATACGGTCACACTTTTTCACTAACACACTTGAAGTTTTTTTACTTTCCACTCAGCTTTCAACGATATTTTCAAGAAAGTAATTTTTTGATGTTTTCAGAAAGTAAAATGACAAAGAGTCAAACACTTTTGCCTTTCTACATATGTATGTATAAGACTTATACCAATCAACAGGATGGTGGCAAAATTTAAAATGCTAATTTAACCTGCATATGTACATACTTATGTATTTTGAAACTAGGTATATTTAAAGAATTATTATATTTTTTCTTTAAATATATGTATGTAAATAACACAATTCATGTTCATGGCTATTATATGCATACATATGTATGTACATACATACATATACTAATAAAATGCGCAGCAGTAAAAAAATTTAAATTGAATGATACATTTTTATGCATATTGTATGTTCATATAAAAATTATAATGTACATATTAAAAAGCTTAACAAACAAATGTCTGAATTTAAAATTTTTAATAAGTCAGGTGGAATTAAAATATTGTAAAAATTTGAGTTATTTACTTTTAAAGAATCTTTGGAATAAAGAATACCTTCAATCGAGACATTTTCTAAAGAGTTTCGAATCTTTGTTTTATTTAAATTGACTTCACTGAAGATTCCCTCGACATTGGTAGAAGAATGAGGTAATGTTATAACATTTTGAATAAATGTTGATAAAGCAAGAAAAGTTCTTCAGATATCTTTTTCCAAAAACTACATACATTAATATTAATACATACATACATACATATGTATGTATATTAATATTGCAATATTGTTATTTATTGACTTAAAATCTAAGAATTTTAGTTCTCGAAATTCTGAATCTAAGTCTTGAATTTCGTTTTCATAAAATTGAGTTTTTGTTTTTATAACATGTTGTTTAATTTTCAAATATTTATTAGGCTTAAAATTACAAAAAAGTTAACAATAATATGTATGTACATACATATGTATGTATGTATATCATGAACAGAAAGTGACGCCCAATTTATAAAATTCTTGAAAAAGCAATTGAATGTTGTATAACGAAATAACAATAGTAAAAAAATATAAAAATGTTAGTGTTGATAAACGTAAAAATAAATTCAAATTCAATAGTTACACCACAATCATTGCCGACATTAGCTGGAACTGTTGGTTCCTTGTTGGTATTGTTGTTTGGAATTGTCGTGTCTGGTATTGTTTGGAGGTATTGTTGTTGTAGCTTCTGGTTCGTCATCATATATGTAAGCGGCTTTAAGCCAATCGATCGATATTTTTGATTCCCACTGGTGAATTTTAAGGGTAAAATATTTTTCGTGTTTAGATAAAACTACGTAATTCGGCTCTAAAGGTAACTCCAACGAAGCCAAACTTGCTATCGCCCAATGCCGGCTGTACAATATATAGTCTTCTGTCATGTCGTAATGGTTTTGTCAATGGTAATTCCTGCATTGACTTACGAAGTGATTTCATGAACTCGGTCTCGCTGGTGCTGTTTTTACGAGGCATTGACAACTCACCAGTGATTCACAAAGGAGCTCCGAAAACCATTTCTGAAGGATTTATGCCTATAAGCGGAAGAACTGAACTCCAACTGTTTGTTCCAGAGCACTTAATAGCTAACTTTAATGTTCGGTGCCAGCGCTCGATGATACCGTTCGACTGCGGATGATAAGGTGTTGTGCGAAAATGTTTAGCACCGAGTATCCTCATCAGCTCCTCAAAAATTACGGGCTCAAACTGGCGTCTTAAATCGGTTGTAATTCGTAGTGGTACGCCATAATTTGACATCGAACCACTTATAAGTGCGCTACCATCATTTTGCGCTGCTATGTCAACCATTGGAATTGCAGCAGACCAACAATGTCGATATTTATGTGCTTGAATCGAACATCGACTGATACATAATCACTTAGTGAAGACTTTGTATGGCGATGCACTTTAGCCCTCTGACACGGAATACAACATCAACGTCCTTTGACATGGAAGGCCAGAGGTAATGGTTTGCTACCAGATGTTTCGTTGTTCTGATTCCAGGATGGGACGGAGAGTGGAGTTTACATATAATTGATTGTCAAAAAATTTTGGGTACAAATGGCCTAATTTTACCCCGCAATACGTGACAATACAATTCTTTTGACGATTCTGGAATAAGTAATTTTGTCAGCGTAATTGATTGAACTTCTTCTTATTGCGTAAACTTTTTCCTCTGCGGGCTGATCTAATGATCCAAAAAGGTTAGTACAGATTTTCCAAAATGACATTTGTCGAAATTGATGGCTAGGTGGGTTTGCCGTAGGCGATTCAAAATAATGCAAAGGTGTTTTGTATGCTCTTCTTCGGAATAGGACGCGGTGAGAATATCGTCAATATAGGCGAAAATATATTCAAGACCTTTTAAAACCTCGTTTATGTGACGATAGGAGACTTAAGCGACATCCCGCAGGCCAAATGTCATGTACAGGAACTCATGTAACCCAAAAGGGGTTATAATAGCCATCCTAGGGATATCGCAGGGCTCAACTCTTATTTGAAGGTATCTCCATTGTAGATCGATTGTTGAAAAACTCTTCTTACCATATAAAATGCTGGTGACGTCGTGCAAATCGGCTATCTATCGGGCACGATTATATCATTTAACGAGCGGCAGTCACCGCAAGGGCGCCTCTCACTGTTTTATTTTCGAACTAAGTGAAGAGGGCTAGCCCAGTTGCTTTCCGATTGTGTACAAATACCCTTTTCCATTAATACTCAAACTCCTTTTTCACTGCTAGTAACTTATCACCTGCCAGCCGACGAGCCCAAACATATGTAGGAGGTCCCTCCGTAGTAATGAGATGCGTGACAGTTGTTTTTGTCGGCTGTCTATTGACATTGATTGTTGCAAAATCTTTGAATTCTTGCAACAGCTGTGAGTAACGATCGTGTTTATCATATGCCAATATTTGAGCAACGTAACATCCAGCATGACTTCCCTTCGACTCTAGCAGAGTTGTGCGATCAAAAAGCTTAACCTCTTTCATATCAACTAAAAGACCATAATGTGTGAGAAAATCAGAACCTATTACCGCACAGTTGACATTGGCCAGCAGAAAAGTCCAAGTGAAATTTCGCCTTAGCCCAAACGAGAACTTTATACGTTTTTCGCCGTAAGTCTGTATGGGTGAATCGTTGGCCGCAAATAGTTTAGTTAATTTTGTTGTTTCTTTGTTCGGATTATAGCAAGCTGGCAGCACGAGTTTCGCAGTATACCTACATTTTGCCGTTTTACCGAGGATGATCGTGAACAATGTTTCTTACTATCGGCACAAACTACTAACAGACATGTAAAGAATTACATTTGCAAATGGTGCAAATCAGCTAAAGTGCCGGTGGTTGAAGAAAGAGACAACCATAAAGGAAACGAAACGAATGAAAAATATTTTTTTTAATTTCTTTATCGTTGCCTGTGCTTATAGAGGGAGTCGGAAAATAATCTTAGTTTTCCCCTTCTGTCACCTCTGTATGCTTTGTGCTATCGGTGTTGATGTTTTGGCAAAGACTGCTTATTTGTTGTTCTATACGACATAGTCGCTTATCAACATCAGAGGTGCCAGCGGACGATTGCAGCTGACATAAATATGATACCCTACAGATAAATGTCGGTATTCGCCCACTTCCATTATCGTATCTGCTAATTTAGCCAGCTCATTTAAATCAACATCTGATGTTTGTAATATTGCCCTGACTTGCGCTGGTAAACGTTGCAACCATAATGATTTCAAAAAGCCCCGTGTAACTTTATCCCCCGCAAGTGGACTTAATTCGCTTAACAATTGTGTTGGTGTTTTTGCTGATTGGCTTCCTCAGCCATCGTTGTATGTTCAATGTTATTAAATTTACGAAAATTCTAAGCCCGATCGTCGCAGATCACCAATTTATAGCGTGTAGTTTAATTTTCAAATATTTATTAGGCTTAAAATTACAAAAAAGTTGTCAATAATATACCATGAAGAAAAAAAAGGCGTCACTTTAGAAAATTCTCGAAAAAGCAATTGAATGTTGTATAACGAAATAACAAAAGTAAAAAATTATAAAAATGTTAGTGTTGATAAACGCAAAAAAAATTCAAATTCAAAATAGTTACACCACATTTCCATTAAATATATTAATACCAAAAAACTTTTGTTTGTTGAGGGTTTTTCGCTAGTCTATATACATGCATTTCATTGGTGCTTAAGCCAAATCATCAGTAGACCTTAAATCGAGGCAATCTCGATTAATATAAATTTCATAATATATTGATACCTTTATATATTTAAACATTTTAAATTACTTTCGAAATCAAATTTTTTAATTATTTGGCTACACAATTTCATTAACTTCAAAGTCGCTTAATTTGGTTTTTGAAATAATATCTTTAGCCTATATTCCTCAGTAAACTTGATTATTATTCAGGAAATTTGTTTAATTTCTGTAATCTATGAAAATTATTTTTCCATTTTTTAGTGAATCCAATTTTATAAAATTGTTAACTACCGTTTTGAAAAGTGTTTCAATTGTGCAAGTTGTGGATTTTAGTATTTTCACTTTGTAAATATTTTAAGTTTTTAAAAGTTATATATTTTATACAATTTTAAGTATTATTGATGACAATTTTTCTCACTGAACCACTTGCTTTCATGTATATCAGTGTTTGCCAGTAGAACGCCCGCGGGCAGCACATATGGCTTAGTGTCATATACATGTGAAGTCGAAGTGGAAAACCGAACTTATGTAATATTACAATGAATAATTTCGCATCACTGGCTGCCAAATTACACATTTGAAGAAATATGCACCACTTATTTCACATACTTATATTAGAAGTATATGTGTACTTAAACATTACTTAATTGACAAATAGCAACGGGAACAGCTATTTTCTGGTGTTTTCTTAGGAGCGGCAATAAAATGTTCAGTAAAAGAGTTTTCTAGTTTCTTCCTGGAGCGTCGAGAAAAAATAACGCACCATTTCCTGATCCTACTCAAAACATTACACCTGATGAAAGACTTGCTTTGTTCTGGAATTAATCTAGAAACCAACTTAGCTGATATAACGCTATGAAATCAGTCTAATTCCCGAAAAATTTCTCTACATTTCTTTTGATCGTTGAGGCAACTAATTAAAATTTTCAGAGAATAACATAAAGCGAAATTACACATAAGTATATGAATGTTTACAACAGCAAACGAATCGGCAACACTGACTATATCAACTGCGATTATTTTACTCAGTCGCATACAAGCTATCGAAAGGGGTGCTTGTACGGCGCTCGCTTTCTTGTATACACATAATGAAATGAACTATTTACACCAGTGTTTATGTACACTTGTTTACCCCACAACAAATTAAAACTTTTTTACAAATAAAATTTGGAGAATATCTCAAACAATAATTTTAACAAAAAAGAAAAAACTATAAATAAAAAAACTATAAAAAGAATCTAGAAAAACTATTGAGATATAGACATTTTTCAAGCAAAAAACAACACTCTGATAATAGTTATTATAATATACATATGTAGTTCCTAATTGTTTATCTTAGCGAAATAAATGGCGCGAATATTTGGTAGTCAATAAGAAATTTGGTTCAGTGTACACACATCGTTACATCAAAATACGAACCAAACGTGTTATTGTGTGCGCTTGGCAATCACTGATTTATGTGTACATACATACATATATGTATGTATGTATATATGCAAAAGAAAAACGACCATTAAGTTTATTCTTCCGTTTAGTTCACATTTTTTCAAGCATATTCAAATGTCTACAATACAGTGCAACACGAAAAAAATAACCATATACGGATAAAAGACCAAGAAAAACGAAGACCTGTGTTTCCCAGTTTTGTCCAAAGTAATGCACTTTTTTATGGGCCCCCAAAGATTTGAGGCGTCGGTGTCATTTTTGCAAAATACTGATCATATTCTGAAGTATTCAGAATTTTGATTTACTCTCTGAGGCAAAGTTGCAGATCTCGTCATAACAAAAATTGTGAACATATGTATATGTACATATGTATGTACATAAAATCAAAAAATCTTTATCTACAAGATGAAAAGCACAAAAAATTCGATTTTTTACCTTTTTTCCAATGTTCAGGTCATGTTCTGCTACCGTTAAAAATTCAAGAAAACAACCAACTACAAAAAATTACCTAAGATCTCAATAAAGAACTTTTTAGAACATGTGAACTTAATAAGAATGATTCTTAACACCGTTTAGGTAGCGCACATGTAGCCGCAAAAGTGAAAAATTTCCTGAAAATTTTTTAATTTCATTTGTGTTCTCTTTACTTCTACATTCAGATACATACAATGCTATCTATTACAAAAATGTTCCTAAGATCTCAATAAACGACTTTCTTGAACATATGAACTTCCTAGGAATGATTCTATAGGTAGCGCTCAGGTAGCCGCAAAAGTGAAAAATTTCCCGAAAATTTTTTAATTTGATTTGTTTTTTTCTTTACTTCAACATTGAGATACATACATACTATGTTAAGTATTACAAAAATGTACTCAAGATTGCAATAAACAACTTTCTGGAACATATGAACTTCCTAGGAATGGTTCTTAATACCGTTTAGGTAGCGCTCAGGTAGCCGCAAAAGTGAAAAATATCTCGAAAATTTTTCAACAATTCCCAATTTTATGTGGAGAGGTGGCAGAAAGATGTCTTGAGTATTGTCAATTGGAGGTGCATTCTTCAGTCTATGTTGTTTCATTTGTTCCTCCACACTTCCTATTGGTCTGCACGAATTACATTGGAATTGATTCAGAGGTGAGCGTGAATCCCAATTACAATGAAAACAAAAGAATTTTGGGAAAGCTCTAGCAAAATGTTGATGACTTTCAAATCACAGAAAATCTTCCATTTATTTTCGTAGTATTTGATTTTTTTCACTATAACTTTCTTTCATGTTAATACCCATTGCAAGCGGAATGGAAGGTTTTCGGGTCGACGCATGCAACAACACTGATGTAAAGCTCGAAACAGAACCATCAATAAATAATCTCCACTCACTAGCGATGTAGTTTATTCCCATTTTTACATCCAAAGCTTTTATACCGTTGCAGTAAAGCTCTAAACACTTAGACGACAGCAGACTTTACATCTTCACGGCTTCAAATGCTCTGAAGTCTGCTTTATAATTATTTTGAAGACAGCAACAACACAATAAGCAGGGATGCCACATATATATTTTATAATGAATAAAATTAAAGTTATTGATAAAAACTATAAAAACACATAAATTTATTTCTATATTGTATTTTTGTAATGTTCTTTTATGTTTAATATTAAAAAAAGTTTTTGTTCTTATTTTTCCAATTTATATATATAATGGCAACACTATATTTGTTTATTGCTGCCCGTCAAAATAGAAAATAGCCTAACTCGCCGTCTACATTAGCCATCGATGTGTTTGCACATGAACAAAGCGCCAGCAGAATAGCAGAACAAAATTTTTTCATGTTTTTCTATGTGGGGAATATTAGTAAATGTTCATGTGCTGTTTTACCATAATTTTAAGTTTGCCAACAAGTTCACTTCGTAGATTTTTGTGTTTTAAACTTTTTTGCGACATTACAAGTTTCTTCAGCACGGAACAACTTAATTGACAAAAAAAAATGCCACAAACACTTTTAAAAGCTATTTTTGAGCTTTTTTCTTTGTCGATTCACCCTTGAATTTTTGTAAAACAAATTTATTGCCGGAAAAATGTAACAAATTCTTTTGAAAACAATTTTTGCGCTTTTTTCTTTGACGCTTCACCCTTGAATTTTTGTACAAAAAAGGAATTGTCAAAGTAAAAATGACATTTGATGGTTGAACATGGTTGTACGAACAAATGTTCTGACAACGCTGTTTGACCATAAACAAAACATGAACAACAGTGGTCTACATTAGCTAAAATAATGTGCGAACAAGCATTTGTTCATTGGCCGAACAAATCGATGGCTAATGTAGACTGCGAGTAAAGGCCGAGGCACATAGAATACGTCGTACGTTATATGTATGTACGTTGCTTTTTTCAACTGACGTTAAAGTATTGGCGGAGGAGGTTGACACAATGAGTACTTTGTTGACGGATATTAAATAAACTTTTTTCATCGCATGGTCTTGTAAAAAAAAATTTATTATAGTACACATTTTCAATGGAATTCGAGAATATTTTAGAGTTTCTTTTAATCGTAATTTTGCTTCACAAAGCTCGGGTGTTACTTGATGTAATGGGTGGAGGTCGAAGATTTTGGGTCAGGCCGCTATATCAAGACCGAGACATTAATGGATTTTTTGCGGTCAACTTCGAAAGAATGTTTAACAGTTATCCTGAACAATTTAAGAAAACTCTAAGGATGGACAAAGAGGTATTCGATATGCTATTTAATTTGGTTGAAGAAGGTCTTACTAAGAATTCCAACAGACCAACAATACCTGCGAAGTGTAGACTCTTCCTTACGCTGGTGTAAGAAATACTTTCGTATATTTTTATTTAGTCAATTGTTTTTTATACATTTCTAAAGTTACTTGGCTCATGGAGGAAGTAATCAGATGTTTTCATCAGCGTTTAAGATGGGGCGTGCGACCGTTAGAAAAATTGTTTTAGAAACCTGTGATGTGCTTTGGAACATCCTTGCTTTTGTATATTTATCGATACCGCAGAAATATGAGTGGAAACGCATTGCGAATGATTTCAACGCTATGTGGAATTTTCCAAATTGTGTTGGAGCCATAGATAGGAAACACATCACGTTAACATGTCCACCAAATTCCGGCTCGAAATTTTTCAATTATAAAGGCACCTACTCCGTAGTGCTTTTGGCAGCTTGCGATGCCAATTATACATTCACAACTGTCGATGTTGGAGCATATGGCTCTCAAAGTGATGGAGGTGTGTTGCGGAATTTGGGCTTTGGGGAGAAGCTTTTTAATGGGCAATTGGATTTGCCTGAAGACAGCATTTTACCAGGAACAAATTTAAAATTCCCTTATTTTATGGTTGGAGATGCAGCATTTCCTTTGAAAAGATGTTTAATGCGACTATATCCAGGTTTGTGTACAGGCAATTATGTCCTATTACTTATTTTGAATACTTGCTGTAGGTGCAAACCGGCCTCTTGAACGGGAAATATTCAATAAACGTTTACCACGAGCTCGCCGTGTTATTGAAAATTCTTTTGGGATCCTAGTAGCCCACTGGAGAGTTCTCTTGTTACCTTAGCAAATGCACCCATCATCAGCAGAAAAAGTAGTGAAAGCTGCGGTTTTTTGCATAACTTTTTGAAAATGAACGATGGCACCTATTGCCCGCTTGACTATGTGGACCAATACAAAGGAGATGATATAATAAATGGATTGTGGCGAAAAGAAATTTCTGCTCCGCTACAAAAACATGGCAGAATTTTGTCTAACAATGCATCAAGAGTAGCATTTAAACTAAGAGATGAACTAATGCGATACATCTTCTCACATCCTCTTTAAATTGTAACTTCTTACTAAAAATGCAATATTTATAGATTTTTTTTGTTTATTATAAATTAACGTTAAAAATAATATACAAATTTATTTTGCCTAATTATTTATATATGTACGTATATACATATGTACAAAGTTTGATAGGAATCGGTTATGTGGAAGTAGCTGAAGAAAAACATTTATTTTATGGCTTGGCATTATAAACCGAATTTAAAATTTAAATTTTTAGCCTATCCTGGTCCTCCTACGAATACTGAAGCAAATACGAGTCCAAAACATTTAAAACAATCTGCGTTACGGCTTTTTTCGCAACTTTCTTTTTTGGCAGCAATGAAATCGCTCACCACTCCACAAAGCACATCAAATTTCTCTTGTGCTTGTTCTTGCACTATGTGCCGCTTTTCCAAGTGTTTTGATTTATGAGGGATTTCTTCCTCTGTTAAGCCATTATTAGAGTGTTCATCGAAATAAAACGTGGATGCCATACTAGACGTATTCAATGAGCAGGAAGTTGATTCTTTTAACATATCAATTTCGTCCGTTTCCACCAATGTTTGCTGCTCCGATGAAGCCCATTGCATATTGGAAAACGTTCTGGAAGAAAAAAATTATTTGAAACGCACATACTTTTAAATATTTGTGTATAGTTTTTAAGTTTAAGATATACAAAGACATCTTTGGGCATATAAAAGTGGATGTTTTTGGGCATTTTTTTTGTCATCAGAAGCAAATATTTAACAAATTTGCTAAAGCAGAGATTTGAACTCCAAATAAAAAAAACTCCAAAAAAATCAACCAGCCTGCTTTTGCAAGAACGACATTGCATCCATGTAGCACCACCTACGTTTTTCTTCCGCGGCAGCTCCAGTTTTCGGTTTCGTCGACACCATTTCTCGCACGTATCTATCGCGAAGAGACCTCCAACGACTTTGACAATGTTCAACTAAAAATTTGTAAAGTTTTAAAGCGGAAATTTAATGTAAGAGAACATTGCTCACCTGTTGCGCCTGTTGTAGAAGCTATAGAAGCCCACGACTTTTCCTTTTTCAGCTTGTTGCGATACTCCTGCTTACTCTTGTCAAACAAGCAAGGAAACATTTGAACAGCTTCAATTAGCTTGTACTCCATTTTTATATATTTATTTTATAAATTTATTACTCGATATCTTGTTTAAAAATTTCAAATAATAAATTTAAAAAATCCTCAACAAAAAAACTTTTTGAAATTTATTATTTTAATTTATCAAACAGTCAAACTACTCAACGTACGTTAAAAGTTGCCCAACTTTAGTACATTGCGTTGATGGAGACGTACCGAATGTGACAAAGCTCATATGAACACCTACGTACGACGGATTCTATGTGCCTCGGCCTTAAGTTGGCAGCAGCAGCAAATGCTGCTGTGCAGTCCTGCTGCTGTGCTGCCGTCAAAATATAATAGTTTTATTTAAGCACATTGATTTTATTTTTGACATATTGCTGCTTGCTGTCGTGTTTGTGTTTAGAGCTTAAGCGAACAAATTGTAATCATTTAGAGTGTAGAGGCTCTGACATTTAGCTTGCCGTTTGCGGTACGCCGCACTGTGGCGCATTTTCCCAAAATTCGTGACAAACTACAAAATTTGATGGCAAAATTTTGGAAAATGAATAAACACATCGTTTAAAGAGCTTCTTACTGAATATAATTCAAAAACGTTGTTCTTAATTGGATAAAAATTATAGCTAGTGGAGCTCCTTAATGTCAACAATTTTTTAGAAAGCCAAAAAAAAGTATTATTAAAAAAAAAACTTTAGAATTGAAGTGTCAGAAACATTGACGTTTGATCATTACTTTTTTGATATTGTTTTAAAGGTATTTTTATTTTTATTAAAAAAAAGTAACAATATGTTCATCAGATGCCCTAATTTTTCGGCAGTTGCCGTTTTTCAGACACCCTATATTTAGGTAGTTTTTACAAATAAAATAGAGCATATCTAAAAATTGGTACAAATGGCTCCGCCCATATTTTCTGAGCATATTTACTACATAATACTTTAAATAATAATATAAGTATTATAAGTATTATAAATATTTATAATATTTATAAATATTATAAATATAAATATTATAAATATTAGAAATCTTAGAAATATTATAAATATTTATCCACAAAAAATTACAGATTTATTCGAAATATGAGGAAAGCCGTTACAATCTCATGGCGAAAACGAGAATAATTGTTCCCCATTTTTAAAGTATGTAACAAAGATGTAGTCAAAATGTGAAAAGAAATAAATAATAAAAAAGTCTCTAAAATTGTTTGAACATTTTTTATATCTGGGTATAAATTAAACCGCAATTGTGTAATGCAGCCAGTTAAGTTTTTACTTTGTAAAAGTAGTGATCATTACCGGAACTTATTTAATTTTACTTAGTTCCATAATGTCATTACGAATTCGGAATTGTTCGAGTTTTTCAGAAACTCGCAAATTAAAATGTATTTAAATTAACTATTGTGGAAAACTTACCAGGATACCTCGAAAAGGATGTTATAATTAAAATTCAGTTCGTTCCGTTTTCAAGCAAATTAATAAAAACTGGATGCCTCAAACCGTACGACAAAAACCTTTATGGAAAAGAACTCAGACTGGCTAAATGGAGTAACAACTTTTGAAAATATCGAAGAACCGCATACATTTTCTGACAGCAGAAGAGGAAGACCTGCAAAAACTATAAACGAGTGTTCGGAGTACACAAAAAAAACGTAAACATCAAAATGCCACAAAAGATATATCTAAATCGCATCTTTCAGAAGCATTATATCTTAAGTATGTGAAAGATAAATCGATGTGAATATTCTTCCTGGATACAAAAGGTAACATCAGCCAAAAAAGAAGCAGTGCCATCTATTGTAAAGCTTACTGAAGTAAATGGTAGAGGCTAACCAAAAAAATTACACAACTATTAGATATGCAAATATTTTGTGTGGCTTCTGTAGTTCCTTTACGACTGAGAAGTGCAATCTCTGAACATTAGAAAAATCCTCGCCCATTATCAGTTCATTTTTGCCGTCCGATATTTTTTAAATATACAAAGGAGTGATCGATATAAAAAACAAATTTCTGAACGAAAGCCTTCTGTTCTTTAAATAAAGAATGGAAAAACTATTTTCATTGATTATGAATTTTGTCTTACAATGATTGATGGCAAATGTAATAACAGATACTTCATCTACTATGAAGTGTGCGATTTGCAAAAAGTCGCAGAAGTACTTTAAAAATTTTGATGATTCAAGTGATGAGCAAAACTTTGAATATGGAAATTCTCCGTTACATGCCACAATTAGGTGCATGGAGTTTACTTTAAAACTACCGTATACAATTCCGCGAGAAGGAGAATGTTTTGATAAGAACGCAACATCAAAAGAAAAACTTTCGGTTCGAAAAAAATTATACAAAATAAATTTCTTAAGAAGCTTGGACTGACAATAGACTGCCCGAAGCAGGGGTATGGAAATACTAACGATGGTAATATGTCCAGAGCATTTTTTTAAATTATGAGGCAACAGCCCAAATTACTGGGTTCGACAATCATATTATAAAAAGGTTGGGAGGTTTTTTTTATATTTTTATTTTACATTTCTATTCATTTTGGCCTCTGCGCCTTTAAGGCATTATTGAGGCAAGTTGGCAAATAGGAGGTCGTTTTTCCTTAACTTAAATCAAAAAATAAAATATATAAAAATAAAAATTTGTATAATATACTTATATGTATATAAATATACAATGTATCTAAAAAAATGTATGCCTAAATACATATATTTACAAGAAAACTTCATGTTCTTTATCTACGAAGAAGCATTTCAAGATTTTCAAATATATATATTCTCAGTTCTCTTTTAAACGATGATATTACATTAATTGATTTTAACCTTATATGCAAGTTGTTGTATTCCAGACTACCAATATAATCAATCCCCTGCTTCGTTGTTTCTAGCCTACATATAGGAGCTCGCAAATTTCTCTGATTTCTAGTGTTGAAAACCGTTTGATTTTGATAAAAACTAATAGAACGATATCCTATATTGTGTATGGACTTAAACATGTATATTAATAGCTGATACTTATATTGTCCGCAAATAGGCATAATTGGCTTCCAAATATTTGTATAAAGTGATAAAGTTGAATATCGTAATGGTAGATCATGAATTGTTTTTAATGCTTTATTTTGCATCACTTGCAGCAATCTTAAATCATTTGTTTTTTTGTATCCATATATTATTGTCATATAATTTATATGACTTTGTATCAAGGACTGGTAGATCATCAGTTTTGTTTTCAGATTAAGTTTATATTTCATTTTAAATAGAATACCAACAGCTGGCGCAATTTTTAATTTTATATTATTAATATGCATATTCCATGCTAGGTTACTCTGCAGTACAATACCTAAATATTTCACATTCGATGTTTCAAAAATTACATTTCCATCTACCATATTCCATATTAAATTCATTAGCTTGCGTGTGTGAACGTGGTAAATCTAATTAATTTAGTTTTATTTGCATTAAGCTTCAGTTTGTTTAGCCGCGCGAATTCAAGGATCAGAGCAACATCTCGTTCCATATAAGGTTTTAGAACTAGTTCATGTTTGTATGGATAAAACAGGCTCACGTCATCAGCAAACATATATAACACAGCGTTACAAATTTTTAATTTGGAAAAATACCAAGAACGCCACATGATTAGATAACTTAATTGCGACCTCCTGAACACCAAAAACGCTGTAATTTTTTTCTAAGTATCGTTTTTAGATAACGGTACTTTTGTTCTTTTCGGTGTATGGTCCCACTCAAACCCTTCTGGAGCCAACCAACATGTCCGATCGAAATAAATGGCATATCGTTGGAAAGATAATTGATTACCAACATTTTAAGCGCAATTTGAAAAAAAAACGGATGAAAAATAATGTTTTTATTAAGGATTTTGTGGAACGACAATATTTTCATTTTCATTGCTCACACAATATATTCGGCGTAAATTCAAAAAATTTAATTTGAAACAAACGTAAAAATTTGGCAAATTTTGAAATTTGAGGTGCCATAACTCAGCCATTTCTTGTCAGATAGAAATTTGCAGCATATCGACGGAAAAGGCATTTAATTACATCGGACTTTTCGGTTGCGCTCCACAAAGGTTTGAGTGGGACCATACACCGAAAAACACAAAAGTACCGTTATCTAAAAAACGGAACTTAGGAAAAAACCTACAGCGTTTTTCGTGTTCAGGAGGTCACAATTAACTTATCTAGGCATGTGGCGTTTTTGGTATGTTTTGGCTGTAAAGCAGTGCAATTTACCAGTTAATTATTGTAAATTGGAAAGATCATTTAAATAGAAAAAAGCAATGGCCCAAACAACTGCCTTGTGGTACTCCACTTTCCACATTCAATATGTTACTATTTGCGTTATTCACCTGAACAAATTGTTTTCGGCTCTTGAGAAAACTTTCAAATAGCTTCAATTCATTATCCATAATATCATAAAACTTTAACTTTTGTATCATTATGCGGTGATCAACAAGATCAAAAGCTGTACAGTTATCCTAAATGTTATAAACTCTAGCGAAATGGTAAATGGCTCAAAGTTTCATGATTATGCATCAAAAGCTGCCCAACTTTTGCCTAAAATATACCCTGAGAAGAAACTTACTCCTATGGTCCAGAAGATTTTGGCTCATGGTAAAAATTTATTTGAATATCAATGCTTACTAATTGGAGGGTTATCACAAGAAGCCCAGGAATGCAAAAACAGATACTACAAACACTTCAGATACACGAATACTTGCAAATTTCAAGAATTAGACAGAATGAGGGCGTTTTCAATATGTTGGCGGCCTCTTCAGAGCCACTAATTTCATCACGGAGACATGTAAGATATCGAAAGGATTTGGAATAACATATAACAATATTAATGACTATTTTATAGAAAACTAACGAACAAAAAAATTATAATAGTTTGAAAAAAATATACTAAATAATTTAATATCATTATTTATTATATAGCATTAATATTAAAAATATACCACAAATGTGTATCTGTAGTGTAAATAAAAAATATAATATTAGTCTAAAGTCTTATATTAGAGTGGTATTTTTTAGAGACTTCCTTATGAGAATATCATTTGAAGCACCAGAAGTTGTGTTTTAATTGCTTTTTAAATTTAAAAAATATCATTATTTCAAAAGATATGATTGCGGGATATAAGTGCTCCCCTATTTTGAAGCTAAAGGATTTAAAATTCAAGTGATTTTTAAACATTAAAAACATCTTGGTGACTTAAAAATTTTGGATTTTTGCAACGAAAAAACCACTGCGCATAGTGCCTCTGTGGGCCTATGGCCATGCTGGTCACTTATTTTTAAGCGAAAGGGGTTATCTTTTAAATGCTTTATACGTTTTTAAAATATCATTATTACTTTAAAAGTTATGATGTTTGTAATGAAAGCACTCAAAAGCGGACACTGTGTACAGTGCCGCGGCTGTCAAAAATATGACAAGTCGCTGCGATAGTCCCAATATGCCACAATGAAATCCATTTCCATAAATACATTTCTTCACACTGCATATAGAAATTGTCAGTAGCAAATGTTGTGCGCGAATTATGCTGTAGCACAAGATCACTGTTGACGCTATGTAATGCTTCGATGTGAGCGTCCCTTGATGCGTTTGCTGAGCTTATTGCTTTACCTATGCTGCTCCGGTCGGTGCGTGAGTTGTTTATTGAGATCTTGGGTACATTTTTGTATTTGATGGACCTGAACAGTGGAAAAGAGGTAAAAAATCGATTTGCGATTTTTATCTTGAAAATGAAGATTTTTTGATTTTATACATATGTTCACAACTTTTGTTCTTTGTGACAAGATCTACAATGAGTAAAGCAAAATTTCGAACGATTTGCATGATATGAGCCTGAGAAAATGATCAGTATTTTGCAAAAATGACACCGAGACTCCAAAGCTTTGCATTACTTTGGGCAAAACTGGGAGACACGGGTCTTCTGTTTTTTGGTCTTTTATCACGTAGTGGTGTCCGTATATGGTTATTTTTCCATGACTGGAAAAATTACACACAGTGCAACTAAACTATCAACACTTTATAAACTAACAGAAAGGTATGCTTTGATGAATACATCTGTTCGAGTTTCACTTCAATTATTTGGCATTAGAAAAATAAAACTATTTCATTTACAATAATGTTTTTTGTGGTGCCACCCAATGCTCAGAAATATAAAATTATTTAAAAAATAAGAAAAGTCGACACTTTTTAGAAATAAAATCAGAATATAATCGTAGTAATTTTTTAGAAAAAAATCATTATTTTACCAATTTCGGGACATAAAAACGTCCAAATAGCGATAAATTGTCAAATCTGGCAGCCGTGCGCAGCACAATGATCATTGAAGATATTTCTAAAACGAACGTAAAATAAAAATGGTTTTATAAGAATTTTATTCTGTACATTGTTTTTTGAGCTGCAGGTCAAACAGTAATCAATAGAAGTCACTTGAACTACTGGACCCAACAAAAATGTCGCTTACGCATACATTTGCATGTACATATGTACATTGGACGGCTTTCATTTCTTTAGAAATGGTTGTTGGTCGTACATCTGCGTACATACATACACAGATACACACTAAAATATTCTTGTTGCACTCTCTTGCTCTGATCTAGACGATACATACATACATATATGCTGAGAAACATAATGGAATAGAATAGAAAAGACACCCGTGTCTTCAATCCGTGAATGGTCATAAAAACGGAGCCACAAATCGTTGCAGATGCCAGCGTTTGCGGTGAAGGAAGGGATGGCAGTTGGTTTGTGTGGGACTTTGTCTTAAACAGAAGCAAAATTGAATATTCGTTATACATACATAGTTACATTTATGGCATGATGCCATCCAAGTATAGATATCAGTTTAAAGTTCTCTCAATTCACATGCAGCGCATTGCAGTAATCCTCTATGAGTGTGTGTTATGGATCGTGCTGCAGTAGCCGATTGCTTCTGTGTGCAAACAAACAAATGATGTTGCAATTGTTGCACATTCAATGATTTCGTTACTTTTGCGGCTGTGTGCTTGTCTGTTTATTGTTTTTCTTTTTCGTTCATATTGGCGGCATATATTGTTAAACAACTTTTGCTGATGTGGCTATGGAGTCGTGTATCCCAAGCAACAAGCAAGCACTTGTTTATTTATTCTCGTTTTATGCTTAATTTAACTGAAAAGGCGGTATTGTATTTTATTTGTGTGATTATTTTTAGTTCATTTGCTTTCTGTGAATGAAGTTGTTCGTTTTGCACTACAATCATCTGTCACCGAAATCGAATGAAATAAAAAAAAATCATCATTATTATCGCTGATAAGTATTCGTCGGTTGTAAATGTCACAAAGTTTATTTGCTTCTGTTTTGTTCTCCTGTTGGCATTAAGCTTAACATTAGCGGCAGAAAACTGTTAATTCGACGTGAGTGTCGTCTAAAATGTCCTCTTGATAGTAAGATGTCGTCAGTTGATGAGTGACGAATTTGATATCTGATTATTCTTACATTTGACAAACATTGTATTGAACTGGTGATATTGATTTTCTGTAACATAAACTTTTTATATGTGGGCTTCAGAACAATATTGCTTAAAAAATTGGAATTAAATAAAACAATCACAATATCAAGTTTACTTTTATGCAATGAAAGGGAAAACTTCCCAATTTCCGTAAATGATGTTAAATTAGTTTTAAACTTAAAAAATATTTGCAATGGCTATCGCTATGTTATAACCAGGCAATGGCATTTGCGTTTTTGTAATTAAATTTTTCATAAAAAAGTTTTTTTAAGTATACTAACTTCAAAGGCTACTCTTTCATAATATATGTGTATAAGGATTAATTAACAACAGAGGTGTAAGTTTATTTGTTTGTTAGTTTGATTAAATATTTTTGAATGGAATGGGTAAAAATCGGTATGCCAGGGAAATGGTCACATTATGCCAGGGAGTCCCGTGTTTTATAACCGTAAATCTTTTAAAATAAAATGTCCAAAATCGTAATGACTTTCAAAAGGATCGCCACCAAAGTCGATAATCTATAAATTAGCATTTGGCAACAAACAATGGTATTTTAAACAATTAAGAGTGGCTCACAGTGCTGTGTCCCATAGACAAAAATAAACAACTGCTTGAGTTATACATGCTCCAGAAAAATAGTTGTAAAAAAATCATTTTTTTGGAATACGAGATTACATTTTTTTTCTAAAGTAGTGAACTATATTTAAAAGTAACTGTGACAAAATTAAATGTGAAGTCTATTCTATAAGCGAACGTAAAAGAGGACAGATTTTTCATTTTGAGGAAAATGCAGACAGAAAACATCTTTCGGTAAACAATAACGAATAGCAAAGAAATGTCTGATTTTTCTTGTCAATAGATTTTGTATGAAAACACAAAAACAAATTTGATTTTTTTATGTTTAATATACAAATTAAGACTTTTTAAAATTATATATTAAATGAATATAATTTATCTCGAGCTATAGGAAATGTCGGAAAGATTAGAAAAATCTAGGATTTATAATAATGAAGAATATAGAATTGCACATAGGATGCATCAGACAATTAGCAAATTATTCAGTAAGACAAAACATAGAATAGAGACATTAGAGAGGTCTAATTTAGTTTTCCAGATACCATGTGGTGGCAATGATAGGGAAAATTGTGGTAAAGTATATGTAGGAACAACTAAGAATAAATTAAAAACTAAATTAGCTGGTCATAGATCAGATCAAAAATACAGAAATAACATTTCTTCACAAAAGACATCATTAGAATCACATTGTGTTAATTTTAATCACAATCCTGATTTTAGTAATGTAGCAGTTTTAAATACGGAAAATAACTACAAATACCGAGATATGTTAGAGATGCTACAAATTATTAATGTTCCAATGGGAAATAGAATTAATTTTAAAGCAGATACAGCTAGTGTTGCTTATGCATATAGATATTTATTATATAAGAACGGAAATTGAATATTTGGTTATTATAATATTCTATTTTTGTGTACATGCGTATTTAGTACGTTGTTCATTTTTTCATATTTTAATTTTGACAACTTTTTGTATATTTTGTTTTTTAATTATTGTAAAAATTTTTTGTTTAAACAATTTTTATATTTCCCTGAAGTAGCCACACAAGGAAGTGGCGAAATATAGGTTAACTAATGAAATGTTGTAAACGTTTTTTATAAAAAATTTACCTATAGCTCGAGATAAATTGGATTCATTAAAAATCAAAATGTCGAAAAAAAATATAAGAATAAATTATATATTAAGCTATTTTAATTATTCAAATGCGTTCTTCGACGCGAAAGAAATCCCTTGGTTCATTTTATCTCTCCGGGGTCTAATTTTTTTAACGTTGTCAAAATTTTATTAAGCATTCAGAATTAAGATTTGATTAACATTGTGAGAACTACGCATCCTTATTTTAAAATTAAATTTTGTACTCTCTAATATGAAAATTCAAGCAATATTTTTCAAAATTTTTTTAAGTTTAAGTTTATTTCTTATTGACGAATTAGTACAATTTTAATAAATAAAATTTTCCAGGGACATGCATTTTGATATGGTGGATCGAAATCTACCAAGAAGTCGTTTGTGAATTTTTTATAACTTAGGGCTTTATTGAAATATCTATGACGAAATACTGTGAAATATAAATTCAATTAATAGGGAGCTAAACCCACAAAGGACCTTGGGTTTTTGTTGTTCCAAGAAAATCATTGTTTGGATTGGGAGATTCAAATTTTTTTTGTAAATGCTAACTATATTTTTAAAAGTTTAGGTTAATTATGTTCATATAGGTACATATTTTTTATTGGTTTGAAAAATGCTTATTTAGTTAGTTAAGCTCTAAAAAAATTTTAACGTTAATAAAAAAAATATATCCAGCGGGAAAAGGTAATGAATAGTAAACGAGAGAGTAATGTACAGCACGCATAATTTTTCATTCCAGAATTCATTATTGTTAACACATAACATGTCCTAGGAAAGTAATGAATTCGCAATGAACAAGCAAAACAATACATTCCTCCTTCGTAAGAAGTGGTAATACACGTGGTAAGCAATGTGTAATTTTTGTGTGTGATCAAATTACATTCTCGTTTCCAAAGTATTGCATTTTTTTGCTGGAAAATAATACATTATATCTTCTATTACATGTGTAATCAATGACCAGTTTTCCCGCTGGGTATGGCCCATGGGTTTTTTTCTCTTTTCGTAAATATGTACTATTTTCTAATGACTACAAGAAAAAAAATTTAAAATTCTATAAAAAAAATTGCTATTTGCTTTTTCATAGCTATAATAATTAGTTTAAAAGAAAATAAACTATGAATACCTATAATAAGAAAGTAATCGTAATATACTTAGGTATACTTTCAATTAGATAAATTAAAAAAATAAGTTCCTATAGAAATTGTGTGTGTCTCTTTTTGACGCTACAAGATGGCGGTAAATTCACATATGACATTGGTTTTGCATTGTTTCAAGAATATTTTTTTTTGTGTGCTTAGTGAAGTTTACCTAATAATACCTACATATATTATTTGCCGTTATTTATTTATTTATATTAAAGATGGGTACGTGACATAATTATGTTTTGACTGCAGCTTTTGTTTGTAGTAATAATAATTTTTTGGAGGAATGTCATTGCACACGGGGGTTTTAATTAAAAAGAAAATAAAAATTTTCTATTAAAATGATAAATCAATTGATAGTAGTTTCACAAACGAATAAAAGTTAGGGGGCGTGATTCAATAAATTAACGTGCACATCTCTAATCATAGTGTAATCAAAGGTTTAACTAAACCAGAGTGGGAAAACAAACAAAACTTTTCGCAAACGTTTCCTATGAAAACACAAACTTTTAAATTTTTTTCAATCGTTTTGTACAAGAGCATAACCAAAACAAATACCTTTTAAATGACAAAGAGCGCAAACAAAACTATTGGCTTTTCACTCATCTGCTTGCTTTAATATCCCGTTACAATCGTACAATTGACAACAAAACAAATGCTCAATCGTATTTTTTGAGTGTTTCATTTCGTTCGTCATTTTATAATGAGCAAATCAATCAGCAAACGTTTGCAAACATTTCTTCTTTAAACTTTTCAATTTTGCTCCCATTGTTTTCTTTTCTAGCTGCGTACGTTTAAATTAATGTACATTTAGTGCTCACACACAAAAACAGTACAAAACTAAGTGGGTCAATCGTTCTCATTGTTTTTGTTTTGTTTTACTCATTGAAAAGAACAAAACAAAACGAAAGCAAACGTTTCGTTTTGTTTATTTTCCTACTCTGAACTAAACCATTGAGTTAAAGGAAATCATCTGTTGAGATGTATTTTATTTTGTTTAAGTCTGATGTATGTAGTTGACAGTTGAATAAAAATAAAGAATCAGAGGGATATGAATATGTTGGAAGCAAAATAAGCGAGTCATATTTTGACAAAAACAAATTATTACAAAGTGTTTATTTTTTCAAAAGCAAAATGAATAAATTTTGGCAAGGAATGCAGATACAAATTAAAGCATTTAAAACAACAAACGTTCTTCGTGGTTAAACAATATATTTTTATATTGATGTGAGTGTTATAATTTTTGGTTGTTATTATAAAATGAGATATTAAGTTAATTAAATTTAGATTCTTAGCAACCAAACACAACTCTAGAATGTGACACCAGCAGCTTCAAATGCAACTGAAGCTCGAGGCACAGTGTCAGTGGATATTGACTGCGATCCAATAGGAAGATATAGAAAACGTGGTAGACCGATGAAAGCTTTTGGTAGCACCACAGTCAAAACTAGGCACCGAAGAGTGGCAGAGCTAGTATCAAAATATTCCGTTGAGGAACTAGAATTTGCAGTGGAAACGTTAAAACTGAGATCTCTTTATATTTTGCAAAGCTCGATGTCAAATTCAAAATGCTTACCAGTAAGAAAATCTTTGGCGCTATATATGGATTAGGATTTTACCGAAAGAAACTATTATGTGCTACGTAGCTATATCAATGAATTACACCCCAATTGTTTTCCATCTCTGTATGCTGTTACAAGCTAAGAAAAAAATTTATTCCGTCTATTGTGGTATCTGAAAATTTAGCAGAAAGTGTAATTCAACAGTGCAAAGTAATTGATAAAAATCTCGTTAATTTGCAAATGGAGAATGGTCATTGCAGGTATAAACAATAATTTCAAAATGAAAACCTTTATGTTTATTTATGTTTTTTATTGAATTTTCCCACTAAGGTATTATAAATATTTATTTGAAAGTTTGTATAAAAAATGTTAGTAATATTTTGTTTATAAATAATGGTAAATTTAATATCAAAGGAACATTTGTGGGCTAATGAAACACTATAATCTACGTTGTACGGTAGGCCAATTAAATTTATTTTAGAAAAGGAGAATCCAACGCTAATCCGCAAAGTTTTCGATGAAATAGATACGAAAATTAAAAGTTAAGTTGAATTGCAAATATCTTAAGTGATATAAATTCAACAAGCAAATATTTTAAGTGCGAAGCTCCAATAGAGATGAATAACATACATAAGTCCTTCGAAAGATCCAAATATCGATAATTTCAAATATGGCCAAAGATCTTATTCATAATTTTGCTTAATACTAAGGGGGATATCTTGTGGGAGGCCAATTGATATAAAAGCTTTTAAAGAATTTTTTGAGGAACATGTATTTAATTTATTATGGGTGGTACTCAATGGTGCCATTAGGA